>APFE031311969.1:62369-101787 GCA_000404065.3 Pinus taeda | reverse complement strand
CCTCGACATGATCAATCTGATGTTTACCAACAAGTGACCCTAGGCTCCTCGACAATGGTTAATCCGAGGTTTATCGTTTTTAATAAGCACAAATCTTCTATCTTTCCCAATGAGACAGACTTGATTGTCTCAACGGTTCAGACATGATCTCGTGATTGACTCCTTTAAGAGGAACTTCCCAGATTATATCAATTACAATTGGATTTATTTCCTACCGCAAGATATAGCTACTTTTTTGTTTGAACTATCTTGGAGAGTTAATTACTGCCTACTCCAAGATACTAGCCTAAGCTATATTGGTGATAAGAGCCCTAGAAATAAAAATATTGCTAGATCAATTTTAGTTAAGCGTTACTTTTATAAGTTGTTTCTTAAGTCAATAGGTATGGAGATGAAACTTTGATGGTGTGAAGTCTCGACTCCAAAAACACTAAAAAATGCACCTAAAATGATAAACAATTTGTTTTTCCATCAATGAATTTCTAACTTAAAGAAAGAGTTGAGAATGCAATTCTTTGAAAAACAAAACTTTCCTTCAACATGTAAATGAAAAGAAAATATTTTTGTCTTTTCCAATAAACTCAAAACGAGACTACTAATTAAGCTCACAAAAAATCCCTTTTCTTTTTCAACGCTCAAAACTACATAAAACAATTATTTCAAAAGAGAATCTAGATTTCTAGAAAAACACTCAAAACTATGAAAAACTAATCTTGAGATTTAAAAACTTCTAAAAACCTAATCAAAATAAAAGCTTCAAATCCTTTCGAGGATGTTTTATTTAGTTATTCAGTAAACTAAGGATTAATTCGTTCAGAATAACAAGTCAATCAAAAACACCCAGCTACGTTTTCTTTTATAAACATGAAATTCACAACTTATGACCAAGTTCGTTCAAAGATTTGCAAAGAGAAACAAATTCTATTTCTCACCAAGGGAAAATTTCACAAACCAGCCAGACTCATCAAGAAGACAAAAAGACACCAAGGTGATCTAAGGTTTCTTAGGCTTCTAATCTTTGAGTCACTATAGAGACCGAGTGAAAACCAATCCAGGCATGCAAAACTTCTAGAAAATAATCTAAAACAAAAACACCAATGGAACTTACTCACAAGAGAATTTTGATAAGACACATGCAGATCTAGGCAGAGACTAAAAATCGTAAATAAAACCTAAACTTAACTGAACGAAAACATTTTAGGTTTTTCAAAAATTTTGACAGGGTCTGTAGGCTTCTAGTATAACCAGATGCAGTACCGCTCTGTGCACTAAAGCGACAATGCGGAGATATCCGCACTGTATTGTAAACAAAACATGCGGTCCTCTTGAAAATTTCAAAAAAACAAAAAAAACAATCCAGAGCCTAAAAACTACCCAATCCCACACACATCAAGCAAAAACCAGAAACAAAAACAAATTTCCAAGTCAAAGACAGGAAAATAAAAAAACCAAATTCAGTTCCCCAGCGAAGTCACCAATTTTTTGGCCGAATAAATCGATCTTGCGGACAAGGCCGATCTCCCTAGTATCAACAAATATCTAGCAACAAACAGGGCAGGCAAATCTACCTTTCTCTAAACATATTGTGGTTCATTAATAAAAACTAAAGAGGTGTTTAGACCCTACCTTAAGTCCAAGGCTAGTTTGTGGCAACCATGCTTCAACCGTCCAAAAGAGTTTCCTTTAGAGAACTTGCAATCACAAACAAGCACAAATCAAATAACACCTGCATAGCTAATATAATAAATCATGTTCATCATGGTGATCAAGGAATCCATGAAATAAACCATAAAACACAGCTTATTGAGAAAAATAAACTTCATTGTATTAACTTTGAAATAGAAGAAATTTACAACCTTTGGTGCCTTGATGTTGTACAAGCTCTTCCCAGGGTCCAAACAGGAATCTCCTCTACTTTGACAAGCCTCACTCTTTTCCAAATGAGATCAAAAGGGTATGTAATCTCTCCTCTCAAAAGCTCAATTAGGAAGACTAAGTTCCAGAAACCTTTCACCTCAAGAAATATTCAGCTTTAACCGTTTTAGTAACTAGCCCAATGCTTCATTTTACAGTGCAAAGGAAGGATGTTACAGGTCCACCTATGAAGGGATAGAGTCCTCCTTCAAAGGGATAAGCTCCTCACATCAAGGGGTTATCTCCTTAAGCTTTGGGATGCATGGACCTTTAAGTAGCGAACTTGCCACCTCAAGATTCCCTCTAGAAGCTTCCAGAAATGACTCAAAGTGAGTTTTTAAGAATTTAATTGTGCCTTTTTAACTTTTACAAGGGTCTGTACCCATAACACAGAGACAGAGTGGTCAGGTGCGCAGGGGAAATGACCATTAGGTGCGGGATCATAGGTAATGCTAGGAGAAATTGCGGAACTAGAGTTTTAGAGATTTTTAAGGACTTTCTCTTATTTTCAAGGCTTGATATGAAGAACTAAGGTTTAAGACTTGCAAATGAGGAAAATATGAGTGGTGATAGACTCACACAGATTGCAGAATGTCAAGGTGACAATTTTTGTGCAACAAGAATGAAATGAGATGGATGAATGATGAATAGATAGGGAATATGAAGTGGATGGATGGATTGGAGTGTTGTTGTGACTTGGCCTTTTCAAAAATTTCGTCTTTTAACTGTTGTCCTCATCCTTGAAATCATCACCCTTCATAATTTGACTTTTCAACATTACATGAGTGAAGGAGTGAGCTACAATTAACTAGTTGAATGCGGCTGAGACTGCTGACCCATCCTTAGCTTATAAAACCTCATCTCTCATACATTGACAGCAAATTTCTAACTATAATATGCTCAATAGAAGAGGTCAAGAATATTGCATACCTGTACCTACCTAATGGTTGTTGGCGAGACATGCATGCTGTTACTGAGTTGATGTTGATGTGTAGGTGTTGGATGGTGATGTTGATGATCCTAATGTTACTACTAAACTCTAGAGGAGATTCTTTGACCTCTAGATCTCCATGTTGAAGCTGACTGCAAATCTCTGGCAACTTCATCATTATATCCCCTCAATTTTTCAAAGAATCCCATCCAATTGTGCCTTGTGAATATCTCTAGTACAGGAGAGTGCTAATGAATCCTCACTATGTTGATGGGTTCCCCCTGTCATTTTTCTTTGATGGATGGAGGTTTGTATATGTCTGATACCAAATTTAAAAATTTTGTGTATACAATTCCCTTGTGCTGTAATCACTTTCAACAAACTAGAAGGGTTTTTTATGTTCCTTTCACTTGGAAAAATGTGGGGAAATGTAGAGCCTACCTCCTTAACACTACTTGATGAAGCCAACATCAGTTTTTCCCTTTAAAAATTGCTCATTGCTAATCCTATAGGTGTTGTTCTATATTCTGTAGGATCTCGAGGAACCCTGTAGGTTTTTAGGATAGCAACCTGTTTTGTCCATATCTCCTAAATGGACAAAACGTAAGGTTAGAGAAGCTATTGAAATCATAAAACATCCTCGAAACCTTAATAGGGATGGAGGCTTGGAAATCAGCAAAAATTGGAACTCCTTGCTCACCCCCCAGGAATAATTGCATTAGTTCTCTATAAAAATAAAAAAAAAATGGTAACTAGGTTAGATATGGTCCCCAGTATCTAGCTTGATAACTAACAAAATAACTTTCGGTATCTTAACAAAACATCCTGGTAGTTGAATAAAATAACCTTTGAAAAAAATATAGTAAATTAACTTTGATGCTCATTAGACAAAAAGAATATTAATAATAAATAAAGATAGTTATTATATAAGTAATAATAATAAACATAGAATTAATTAGCTAGCAATAACATTAATTATAAATATTAATAATGTATAAATATAAATAATAGACAATAAGAATATATAATAAAATTATATATAAGAACAATTAAATTATAGTTAAAAATATAAATAAGAATAATATAAATATTAATGAAAATTTAATAAGTACAATTAGGATGGATATATTAATAATAAATAATACAATTAATAATTAATAAGAATAAATAATAATAATTAGAGATAAGAACAATAATTATAGATTGGAACAATAATAAGGGGACAGTTAAAAATAATAATAAAATTAAATTATAATATTAACATAGGATTATTATCTCAAACCTATAATATAATTAAATAACAGATATAAAAATATAAATAATAAAGTATAAATATAAATAATATATAATTAGCTATTAATATAATATAAAAGATAAATAATAATTATAAATAAATTAATTACCTAACAAACGAGTAAAAATATAATCAAAAATAAATAATAATTATAATAAAATACATAAAGATTATACTAATAAATATATAATAATAATAAGATAAAAAATTAATATATAATAATAAAAATAAAGATTAATTAACTATTATAAATACTTAACTTAATAATAATGAAGATAAAAACACTAATTTTGAACAGAATATTTAGAATAATAATAAAATAGGTAATAAATAAAATGGTGAATATAATAATTAATTGTAATAACAATAATTTAAATAATAAATTAATAAACAATAATATAATTATATATATATATATTAATATTATATATATATATATAAATATTTTGATTAATAATAAATTAATTATTAATAATATAAAACAATGAAAGTTAAGGTTACAATAATAATATAAATTTAATTAAAATTATAATTAAACAATCACTGTGAGTCGGTCAATTTAATTGTATTCTAACAGTTTTCATATTTATACTTAACCCTTACAATAGTCCTCATGATGAGTCTTGGTTTAGACTCGAAACCTCGACCATATAAAAATGAGTACTGTGGAAAATCCGAACTCTTCTCAAAAACCACTCCACAGTAATCTTCAATCCAAAATCCTTTGTAATTGTTATACTAAAAGATATTCTAAGCTCTGATACCACTTAATGCAACGAAAGCAATAGGTTCCTTTCTCTATTCTCAAACTACCCAGGCCCTCCAAAAGACAATGATATAAACAAACCCCAAATTAAAAACCCTGCACAGTGATTTTCCTTTGAATCGCCCAACAACTAATCAGGGTTCAAGGCCGAGCTACCAATTTTTTCACGCCAAGTAAAGCTAAAATTCAACCGGTCAACTTGGCCTTGCCGAGGTCCAGGTTAGAGTTATCATTTTTCACTCGCCAAAAATAATTCAAGGGTAGACTTCTCCAAGGCCCGACTGGGTCCCACCGAGGTCAGGGTCAATTTCCATTCAATATTGGCTCAATCAGGAAATCAGCATGGTCTTATGCTTCCTTTGAAATGCGACCCAACCAAACTTTATTCCAGCTACTCATTTTTATGGTTTTGTCTTGTTCAGTTGTATGGTTTCATAGAATTAACGAGTTTTAATCAAAACAAAATATTGCATTCCTAAGATTGGACCATTAATATATATCCTGACAAAAACATAAGGACGCGATCAATATTCAAAAATTGTTATTAAATTAGAGTGGATATAAGCAGAAAATGCACAGGATACATAAAAAAAAACTTTCGTATATGTTGACATATCATAACCACGAACTCAATTACAATGGGAATGGTTTCTCCACATAGTTTTTCTTTTAAGTTTCATACTCTTTCTGAGTTACACTCCCAAGCATTTGTAGGATTTCTCTACCAATGAACTATTTCAAACATCTACTCAATCTCGATCAAACCAATAAAAATGCGAACAGAGGAAATAATGCATATACATATAATGCATGTTTTTTATTACCTAGAACCACATATATAGAGGTACTTCAGTCAATCGCCCCTCCCTTCTTTCTACCAGAGCTCTTTTCTCTCCTCTTCCAGAAAGAATGTCCTACACACTCCTCTATATCAAATAAAAACAACACAAAATATCTTGACAATATTTAAAAATGAAACACCTGACCTAGTAATCTAAAACTACCTAATTGCTAAACCTAACATTTGTCATTATTTACAAAGGCCCACTCGTCCATAAAGCAACAGGTCACCCAAAATATCCTAACTATCCAATAGTTCCTTATTTTATAGGTTCAGGACACTTAGCTTTTACATAAAATTTCCTAATTTCTATTTTGTCCAAATTTACATTGAAGGGGAAATAAAATTCCCTTTGTGAATCCCATGACCCCATTTTTGGTCTAAACAGAAGAGTTGCCTTGGGTGGATGCTCCTGCATCACTTTTCTTTCCATAATCTCTTGGCCTTCTTTAAAAAAGAAATACCAAATTTATGGGTCTTTCTTTAACCAATTTTTATCCATTTGAAAAAAATATTTTTTTCAAAATGTTCTTCACATTCCCATCTCTCCAACCTGCCATTTATTGCTTAATTTTTCCATCCAAAACTCATTATATGGATCATGAAAGAGAGCACTCAGTAATTGTTGATTTCACCATTAGATTAGCTTTGGATGTTTTACAAGTTTATTTGTTTATCCCTCATGCATTATGGAAAGGCATTATAAGGTATTTATATTGTTTTCTTCTACCCATAAGATTATGTATGTGAAGATGTAGGAAGTGTGCAAATGGGATCCCAGAGTAATGTGTAAATTGTATGTGCAAAACTGCAAGATAAAGAAAATATGGGGTCCAACATTTTAGAAAAAAGAGAATTGTAAGAGTGAAACATTTGAATCCAATTCCACGGGGTGTAGAATAAACAATGCTTTATTGTACTATTAAGGCACTCCGTGATGTAAAGGTTAAACAATGCTTTATTGTACTATTAAGGCACTCCATGATGTAAAGGTCTAAACAATGCTTTATTGTACTATTAAGGCACTCCGTGATGTAAAGGTTAAACAATGCTTTATTGTACTATTAAGGCACTCCATGATGTAAAGGTCACCAGTACATGGGAAAAAATCCAGTCATGTTAAGAGTTGGTGTGGCCCAGGTTGAGTGTGATCCTTGGGTGATTTCAATGGCTTAGATTTTTCTCAAGCCAAAGGTTAAGCATCTAGTCATCTCAAGACACACACCACTTATGTGTGTGTGTGTGTGTGTGAATCCAAAGGTTAAGCATCTAGTCATCTCAAGACACACACCACTTATGTGTGTGTGTGTGTGTGAATCCAAACATAATTTAGATAGAGGACAATCATGATATCCAAATATATCTAGGATTCAAGGTGCCCATGAAATCTAGATTTTGATCCTTGGGTGATTTCAATGGCTTAGATTTTTCTCAAGCCAAAGGTTAAGCATCTAGTCATCTCAAGACACACACCACTTATGTGTGTGTGTGTGTGTGTGAATCCAAAGGTTAAGCATCTAGTCATCTCAAGA
The DNA here is from genome assembly GCA_000404065.3 of Pinus taeda. Taxonomy (NCBI): domain Eukaryota; kingdom Viridiplantae; phylum Streptophyta; class Pinopsida; order Pinales; family Pinaceae; genus Pinus; species Pinus taeda. The sequence continues at coordinate 94,509 of APFE031311969.1, read as the reverse complement.
CACACACCACTTATGTGTGTGTGTGTGTGTGAATCCAAACATAATTTAGATAGAGGACAATCATGATATCCAAATATATCTAGGATTCAAGGTGCCCATGAAATCTAGATTTTTAGTATCCGGGAAACCTAAAAAATTATGCAATGTATAATTTCTAGATCTAGATATCCATTGAGAGCAATAATAATAATTATGATGATAACAAAAAATGTTTTATAAAATAAATCTATAGTAAAAAAATAATAAAATTAAATAAATAAAAATTAAAACAATTAAATTTAATTAAATAATGAAATCATTATAGATGTTTACATGAATGTTCATCGTTGGATGAGAAATAAAAAACAACCTTGGCCATAGATATCTATCCAATGAAGATGAAGAGGTGGAGAATTCAGAATCCAAATGTGGCCATAGATATCTATCCAATGAGGATGAAGAGGTGGAGAATTCAGAATACAAATGTTAGGTCATATTTGAGTGTTTGGATATTTGGATATTCAAAATCTAGAATATTTCAAAAAATAACATAAATAAATCTTCTATATCAAATGCACTGAAAACAAAATCAAGAGATGACTCAATGAAAACATATGGCGATTCCACATTGACTAAGAAAAATCCTTGTTATAACACATGGAGTTGGGAGATATGTCATTTGTCACATCATAAAAATACGACACTAGTACAAAAACTTCTAAGGACCATAATTGTGTGTCTCAAATTTGGAATGAGAAAAAAAATATATCTCAAAACATATCTCGACATGTAGAAAAAGATGGTGGTCTAAAAAATTAATAAATTGTGAAACTAAGAGAAGCAAGATTTTATAACTTAATTAATGCATTTAAATTAAACCATACACTTATATATGACTTGTCACAATACTGAATGTGAAAAATGTAAAAACAAAAAGAATATCAAAGCCTATATCCAATCCAACACCAAACAAGACAAACTAGAGAAAATTAAGAATGTCAACAATAATTATCATAAAAAAGAGTGAAAAAAAAACTAATAAGCATAAAACAAAAAAAATAATTAATAATAATTATAATTTGAACTTACAGAAAAGTCACTGATAAAAATAAAAAAGTGAAATGTGAAATTAAGAATTGGGTTTCTTATGATGAAATAACACGTCTCAAAGATCCAATCTCGAAAACCAAAGCTTCTCAAACAATAGATAGTAATCTCACAATATTAGGAATTAAAAAGTAAAAAAAATTGGTGGAGGGCCCTTTACTTTTGCTTATCTAAGAAAAATAGAAGGAGCGGTTATTGTAGCCACAATAAGATCTAATCTATTTGTTGGTTTCCTCAGTTTAGGTTTACAAGGTAAATCTTTGTGCAATATGAGATTTCCATTAGTTTATTTTTCTATTTATTAAGAAAATTCCTATGCATTATATCGACATGTAAGTTTTAAAACTTATATTTACTAGAAAGAGTAAGGCCATTCACACTAGCCCCATGTTAAGCCCTCAACAAGGTTAACCCAAAAGACCTCCTTATTGAGCCCTAGATATTAGGTTTTTAAATATTTATTGTTATATTATTATGTAGGTCCAAACCTTTCATTGTACCATTTCATTATAATTGCACCCTTTGTATCCTATATATGTACCAAAGAGACATAGTTTTAGGATAATCATATCTTGTTTTTTATTGTATTCATTATAAAGCGAGTTTTGGCCCTTGAAGTGGATTGTATTCACTGATGTTAGGGTCCAACCCTAACCCCGTTATTTATGTAATAGGGTCGAGTCATAGTTATAGTTAGTTAAAGAGTCAATAAAGCCCATATTAATAATTGTAAGTGGTTGACCCGCATTTAAATAAGGGACCACAGTTAGTTGCAAATGGGCTATGGTATTAGATAGATGGTATTAATAAGAACCATGGCACTGACCCATGGTATTGGATGTATGAGTCCTATATAAAGGATAGAGACTCCCCTTGAGGAGGGTGGTGTCTTATTTTGTAATTGAGCCCAACTTTATTGGAGGTTGCCCACTCGAAGAGGCAAGTGAACATTGTTTTGCTTTCTGAATAATAAAATACATGTTGTTATTTCTTAATGTTCTATGTTTTGGGTATACTTCTTCGCATACTTGGTATTTTGGTATCTTCTCGCAGGTCAAGAGCATAACAAGTGGTATCAGAGCACTTTCCAGGGCCGGTGGGATCTTCATTTTTAGCAGATTTTTTTTTGGCTAGAGATGTGTTATAGTGTCTTTAAACCATGGGATCTGTCGTTGAGCGCATAAGCCTGCAGATTTGGGGAGGCATGCACGCAAGAAATACAAGAGGTGGTCACGCTTGTTGGACTCCCTTGTAACCCCTGTAGGTACCCCTTTGAGTAGTAGCGCATTAGACAGAACTGCGCATGAATTGTCTTCCAAGTACCCTCTAGATCTATAGGAAGCCCCCTAGGCTCTCTTGAAACCTCACCATTGATAAACTGTCAGCCGTCTTGCTGCTACAGTACACCGAGAACAACACTCAGGGAGATTACTCACACATACGATAGGGTAGTCGGGTTGTATGGCTAAGGGTATGGTTGATCCTCCTTAGTTAGTGCCTTGAAAGATTGGACCAAGCACTGTTGTCGGACCCTTATGTATATTGTGATCTGTAGCACCTGACACTCCTTGAGACCATAGTTCCCTTGTCTCTCTCTAGATCATGCATCATCTTTTCCAGATCAGATCTAGCAGGTTGGGTTCTATCACAGCTGCAACAATCAGTTCTGCTATTCAAATCTCTCAGATCCACCATTCAAATCTATCAGATCTTCCAATCAGATTTATCAGATCTGCCATTCAGATCCAACAGTTTGGGTTTTGTAGCAATTGCAACAATCAAATCCGCCATTCAGATCTAGTAGCAGGGGTTCGATCACTGCCACATTCCTACTCATACTCTATAGTTGAGAGTTTCGCCGATAGATCTGACTATTTGTGTGGCTCCTATACCTGGGCATGATTCTCGCAAGACATTGGGCATAATTAACTTTTCTGGGAATCGACTACTGCAGTGTTCCTAAGTGAGGAGTAAAAATCCTTTTGGAGTTAAAGAAAAAAAAAAAGGTCACCAAGACACTTATAGGAGACTTAGCCCATAAGAATCAGGTCAATGGGTTGAGCAAGGTGGTACCATTCACTTGTCAACGTCAAAATTTTGGGTGGTCCCAAATTTTTTTTCACAGTAGCGACAAGTGCACCAGATCGGTGCATGGTACAAACCAGAGCTCAAGCTATGGCCAATGAGAAGATCGACACCCTTGAAAAAAATTTGGAGGCATTAACGAAGCAGATCAAGACCTTAACTGACACCATCATAAAGGGCAAGTTGGGGGAACAATCGGAGGCATATGCTTTTAATGAAAATCTTGAGGGCGAGTTTAGCCATTCTCTTCACTTCTATGGAAACCACCAACAGTCCCAGCTTCGACCACCCAAGTTGGACGTGTATAAACTTGATGACTCTCATCCATCCATATGTCTAGCACAAATGGAGCAATATTTCACATTGAATCACATCAAAGATGATGCAACTAAGCTAAGTGTGGGAAGCCTGTACTCGGACCAAGAAAGATGGCAATGGTGGCAGTGCATCAATGCTGCTATGCAATTCCACTGACTTGGCAGATATTCTCAAAAGCCCTTTCTGATCGCTTTGACCATGAATCTAACTTTTTGGGTCATCTTACTAAGCTCTGACAAACAGGCATAGTGCAAGAATATATTAAAGCCTTTGAAGCATTAGCCTTCCGCACAGGAGGTCTAGCAGATGAATTATACTTGGAATGTTTTATCAGTGGTCTCAAAGGCACCATACAAGCCCACGTCTGAGGACAACACCCAGTCTCATGGCTGGCAACTTGCAAGATAGCTCGTGAAGTAGAACGCACGTTAGTGACCCAGTTGACTTGTCCTATTTTCATATCCAAGGGATGCCCCACCCAAGCTCCGAGCACTACCTAAACACTGAAGGTTCAAAAGGCGTCACCAACGAAAATGGCTGAAAGAAGAAAGCAAGGATTGTATTACTACTGTGATGAGAAATACTCCCCGAGGCATAAATGCAAGGAACACAAATTCTTTCAAATTGATGCTACTGATCACAGTTCATTTGAGGAAGCCCCACATTTGAGGGACCAGAGGAGGAAGATTAGGACAACCAGTGAGACAATGAGCTCCTAGCTACACCTAAAGAACCAATTATCTCGCTCCATGCTTTGGTAGGAATTTCTTCTCCCCAAACTCTCAAAATCATAGGTTTTATTAAGAATCACCCTGTAGTAGTCTTGATTGACAGTGGCAGTATACATAACTTTATCCATCAAAGAGTCACTGAAGCAGTGCATTGTTTTGTCAAAACTGTATCTAATTTCCAGGTCCAGATTGTTGATGGGGGGACAATGAAATGTGAAGGCCGCTGTGAAAATTTCAAACTTAAAATGGGGGATTATCACCTAAAGACCCACATGTTTTCCATCAACATGGGTGGGTGTGACATTGTCTTGGGTGCTGAATGGATGTACACACTCGGCCCAATCACAATGGATTTCCAGGAGTTATATATGAGCTTCAAGCAGAATAACCACACACACCCTCCACGGACTCTAGGCGGGTGCTCCTTCTATCATCAGCTCGCATAGGATGGAAAAATTGTTAAAAAAGGGCCATCATGGAGTCATAGCCCAATTTAATGCTATCCAGGCCTTTGAACCCACTTCTCTTCATATTCATCCTGAGATGCAACAGGTCTTAAACAACTATCTGCAGGTCTTTGACAAGCCTCATGAGCTTCCACCCTCGAGGGGAGCATGATCATAGCATTACTTTGGTCCCAGAGGCACAACCACCAAATGTGTGCCCATATAGATATCCTTTTGCCCAAAATAATGAAATTGAAAAAATCATCAAGGAACTCCTGGAAGCCAGTGTCATTTGTCCTAGCATTAGTCCTTATTCATCGCCTGTGGTCATGGTGCTCAAGAAAGATGGGGAATGGCGTATGTGTCCAGACTTCAGGGCCCTCAACAAGCTAACGGTCAAAGATAAATTTCCCATCCCAGTGGTTGATGATTTGCTGGATGAACTAAATGGGGCTTAATTCTTTACTAAGCTCGACCTTTGCTTGGGCTATCACCAAATTCACATGAAAGAAGTAGACATTCCAAAGACTGCTTTCTAAACTCATGAAGGCCATTATGAATTCCTGGTCATGCCATTTGGTCTCTGTAATGCCCCATCCACTTTTCAAAGCCTCATGAATCACCTGCTCAAACCATATCTCAAAAAAAATTTCATTGTTTTCTTTGATGACATCCTCATCTACAGCCTCACCTGGGAAAAACATCTTTAGCATGTAGATATGCTCTTGCAACTGCTCCGGAAGCATAAATTATTTTTCAAATGGTCCAAGTGCTCTTTTGGCATGGAAGAAGTTGAGTATTTGGGCCACATTGTGGGGTGTGAAGGTGCTAGTGTGGATCCCAAAAAGGTCCAGGCAATGCAGGATTGGCCTCAACCAAAGACCTTGAAGAGCTTGAGATGATTTTTGGGTCTCACCGGCTACTATCACAAATTTCTCCACAATTATGGTCACATTGCTAGACCCCTCACTCACTTTCTCAAGAAAAATTCATTCCTCTGGAATGATGAAGCGCAACAGGCATTTATAACTCTCAAACATGCCATGTTTTCCACTCCCATATTGGCACTACCTGACTTCACCAAATCTTTTGTGATTGAATGTGATGCTTCAAGTACGGGTATTGGGGCTGTCTTAATGTAGGAAGGTCGACCCTTGGCCTTCACTAGCCAACAACTAAGTGGGACAAATCTGGGACAATCTACCTATGAGAAGGAGATGATGGCCATCTTACATACAGTGGATACCAGGCGACCATACTTATTGGGGTGACATTTCCAAATCCGCATAGACCATCAAAGCCTTAAATATTTTTTGGAGCAACGCCTATCCTTGCCACAACAAAATAAATGGCTAGCCAAAATGTTGGGATATGATTATGAGATAATTTACAAGAAAGGGCGAGAAAATGTCATAGCGGATGCTTTATCACCCCAATTTGAGGAGGAAAGAACCCTGCTAGAAATCTCTCTTCCCATTCCAGAGTTGATTGAAGAGGCTCGCGAGGAATGGTTTTCACATCCTTTTCTCTCCCAACTCATTAATAAATTGCAAGAAGATCCAAATTCCACAGCAGGCTACTCTTGGCAGGATTAGATTCTTCGCTACAAGGACAAAGTAGTGATATCACCAACATCCACCCTTAAAAGTCGCATTTTGGTAGAGTTGCACTCATCTCCCACTGTAGGCCATTCAGTCTTTCAGAAGACTTATGTTTGCACTCTACGTTCATTCTTTTGGACAGGCATGAAAAAGGACATTCTTACTTTTGTAGTTGAGTGTGATGTGTGTCAATGCCACAAAGGAGAAATAGTCAAATCCCCAGGCACATTACAGCCATTGCCCATCCCTGCCTCAATTTGTACTGAGGTTTCTATGGATTTCATTATGGGTCTTCCGAAGTGAGGCAAAAAGTTAGTCATCATGGTGGTTGTGGACAGACTTTCTAAGTATGCTCATTTTTTCACCCTACCCCACCCTTTTACACTAGCTTTGGTGGCTCAATCTTTCATGGACCAGATCTTTAAATTGCATGGCATGCCCACTTCCATTGTGTCTGATCGTGACCCAATCTTCACCAGTAACTTTTGGCGGCAACTCTTCAGGCTACAAGGTACCCAACTACAACTCAGTACTTCCTATCATCCCCAAACTGATGGTCAAACTGACGCAGCCAACAAATGTCTGGAGAACCATGCAACCATGCTGGCCCACCTCAAAGAGAATCTCCATCAAGCTCAAAATCGCATGAAGCAATAGGCAGACCAACGTCATTTAGAGTGCAAATTTCAAGAAGGGGATCAGGTATTCTTGAGGCTGCAACCATATAAGCAAACATCACTCAAAGATAAGGGTCGTTAGAAATTACCTCCAAAATTCTACGGACCGTATCAAAGGAGAAGTAGCCTACAAGCTAGCCTTGCCACCCACTACAATAATCCATCCTGTCTTCCATGTCTCATGCCTCAAGAAAGTGGTTTGGAACCATTGTAGAATTCAAACCAGTCTACCGGTATTGGATGAAGAAGGTTTAATCTGGCTCCAACCTGAACAGGTTCTTGACACGTGAGAACGGAACCTGCGCAGCCACACGATGAAGGAAGTCCTTGTCAAGTGGAAAGACACATCTCCAGAAGATGCAACCTGGGAACCAGTCATTGTTCTTCAGCAGTTTCTGCAGCTTCAGCCTTGAGGACATGCTTATTTTTATGGGTGAGGGCATGTTAGGGTCCAACCCTAACCCCCTTATTTATGTAATAGGGTCGAGTCATAGTTATAGTTAGTTAAAGAGTCAATAAAGCCCATATTAATAATTGTAAGTGGTTGACCCGCATTTAAAGAAGGGACCACAGTTAGTTGCAAATGGGCCATGGTATTAGATAGATGGTATTAATAAGAACCATGGTATTGACCCATGGTATTGCAGGTATGAATCTTATATAAAGGATAGAGACTCCCCTTGAGGAGGGTGGTGTCTTATTTTGTAATTGAGTCCAGTTCTATTGGAGGTTGTCCCCTCGAAGAGGCAAGGGAACATTGCTTTCCTTTCTAAATAATAAAATACCCACTGTTATTTCTTATTGTTCTGTGTTCTGGGTATACTTCTTCGCATACTTGGTATTCTGGTATCTTCTTGCAGGTTAAGAGCATAACAATTGACCTTTTATCATTTTTATGATGTGAATACAACTTGTAAAAATTTTATATTTTGGTTCGCTAAAATTTTGAAGATATACCATGTGGAAATTAGGATTTTTTGAATAGTCCTAAGTAAAATTCAAATGACATATCATGGAAACTTTATTGTAACTTTCTCTTAAAAAAAATTAGAATGCGAAATTTTCCCATATCTAAAGAGACATTCTAAAGTACTTCTAAAGAAAATTTTATAACCATATTTGAAAATTTGGACATATGGCCCATAAAAAAGTTCATGCTTGGGAACTACAAATCATCAAGTTTAGAGAAAGTTACCATAATTGTCACTTGGCACATCAAATTTTGGTCAGGCCTAAGAAATTGTAAGCAAGATGTATTAGAGTACTATAGGCTAAAATTTAGAATTCACAAGATCTCAAATTTTATGACATATTATGACAAAAGTCAACCACCAAGATTGTCTACAAGTTGGGTTTTGAAAAGTACATAACTTACAATTGGTATAACTTTTAATTAGAAGATATATTTTTTGTGATTCAAGAATTGTGATAAAGAGGAAAAATAAGAGCATTATTATTTACACATATGGATCGTAAGGGTGCTTCATAATTCACCACTTGAATCTTTAGAATTCTCATCCATGACGCATGAAGAAATAGAAGATGTTCGATACCATGTACTCAAATTGGAAATCCAATTGTCACAAGTTTACAAATTAATAAAAGATATGGAATTGATTCTCTTGGAGAGGCTTCCTAAAAAAGATACCAAGATACTGAAAAATCATGAAAATAAGGATAAGAATAATTTAGCACCAAGGAACTACATTATTTTAAAGATTTGTATGAGGAAGTTTGATGGTAACAATCCTATAACATGGCTATTCCATATGGACAAATACCTTTATTTACACCAAGTGACAACCTTACAAAAGGTAAACAAGTCATCCATGTATTTAGAACAAGATCAATATGTATGGTATCAATGGCCTTTTGAATGAAAAATTGTGTTGTTGTATCTTGGTCAATGTCTATGGAGGAATTAATAGCACGTTATGGGGATATTAAGAGTAATACATTCTTTACTTAACTGGTAAATATTTGGTAGATTGGCCCACTTATATAACACATCCAATAAATCTAAAATTTGAGTCTCAAGGTAAAGAATGTTTCATAGGATAATTTATTAGACCTCTTTATAGGAACTTTAATGGAGAGCTTCTAACATAAGGTGAAACTATTTTCACCTAAATCACTAGGGCATGTTTTCAATCTAGCAAGGAAATTTGAAAGTAAAAATATGGATACTAGAAGAATGCTCACTAATAATTATAGATAACATCATGCCCCCTCTCATAACCTCAGTCAACCAACAAGGTTAACACCTCAATAAATGGATGAAAGAAGATATAAAAGACTATGTGCTTTCTATTGTGACATTGTGTAATAAAGGGCATAAATGTGGTGAGAAGATATTACTCTACATAGATTTTAAAGAGGAAGAAGACTAAGAATTGGAATAGTCACAAGATCTAGAGCTAAAAGAGACTACTCCAACAATACCTTGTCATGTGTTGGTTGGCATTAGTATTCCATAGACCCTTGAGGTAGAAGGATATATAAAAAATAAAAGGGTAATAGTGTTGATTGATTCTAGTAGTACATATGAGGATTTAATTGCAAATTAGAAAACGAAAAAAAAAACTCGATTTATTATTTTCATTGCTAGAATTTTGGGTAATGATTGTAGATGGAGATACCATAAATTGTTTAGGAAAGTGCCATAGTGTTATGTGGAATATGGAGGATTATGTATTAGATAGTACCATGATTGCAATATAAATGGATGGTGTTGATTCTATATTAGGTGTCCAATGGTGATAATCATTAGGAATAGTAAACCTTAATTTTTAATATATTTTGTTTGGATTTTCCTTGGCGGATAAGGAAATTGAGTGTATAGGTATCAAAGGGAATCCCTCTAAATTGATACGCTATAATTGAATGACAAAAGTACTCAAAGAGGGACACCATGGTGTAATTGCATAATTGTGCTCATTAGATGTTCAAACATTTATATCTGATGCTTAAATGGATCTCCAAAAGGTTATCAACAATCATTCCAAGGTATCTAGAGAGATACCTAATTGTTTTCCACCTAGTTGAGATCATGACCAAGCTATTTATTTACAACTTGGAAGTGTACCATCTGACATTAGGCCCTATAGGTATCCATATTCACAAAAGAGTGAGATTGAGCATCTAATTTGAACTGTTAGAGGTTAATTTCATTCAACATAGCCAAAGAGATTTTATTTTCACTAGTGATGATGTTTACAAGAAAGTATGATTGATGGCATATATGTCCAAATAAATTAACACCAAGGTGTTATGGCCCCTATAAGGTTTTGTGGAGGATTGGAAGTATGGATTACAAATTGGAGTTGCCTCCACCTTCATGTTTACATTTAGTTTTCCATGTTTCTTTATTAAAACATGTAATATGGGTTAGGATTCTAGTCCAAACTCTTTTATTGAAGATTAACAAGAAAGTGAAAATCATACTAGAAGTAGAAACAATCCTTGAAACAAGGATTAAGAAAACAATAAATCGAGTGATTATTGAGTCCCTCATGAAATTGAAGAACTTACTAATGGAAGAGGTGACATGTAAAGATGAGCTATTCAAGTAGAAACGCCCATAGTTGGTCAATTATTGAGGGCATCACTTTTTTGAAGGAGAAGGGCATATTAAGACAGTGCAATCCCTGTGTTAACCTAAACCATTACTAAGCCCTAGATATTGGCTTATTACATTTATATTTTTATATTGTTATTTAGGCTAGAACCTTTCATTATACCATTACATTATAATTGTACTCTTGGTCTCCTATATATATACCAAGAAGACCTAGACTTAGGATCATCATACCTTGGATTTGTATTAATCAAATTTTTATACTTTTTAAGACACATGGTTCATTACACACCCTCGAAAATTCTCATTCACTTCCACTCATAATATCATAGCCTGTGTGAGAGCTTGTGTTCCCACTCAATTGTGTTGGCATGTTTCTAATCAAGTGATTAGATAACATATATATTGTACCTGGATTCATATAGTTCTTCAGAACAATAATGACTTATTCATGATAACACATGCAATAAAAATTTATTAACAAAATTAATTACAAATTAATTTGGGTATCAAGATGGTGATGTTACACTATCCTATCCATCCATCTTGTTCCACATCCACCAAATCTATTTATCCAACTTTTCCTAAACATTCTAAGTCTACATGATTATTCCCATTCCATCTACATCCTAGTGACTACACCCAAATCATTTGAGTCTACATGAGTATATTCAAACCATCCAATTCCACCTCACTATGCTAAAGTGCATCTAGTGGATGTACACTCAACAAATGTATTCCCATTAGATGCACACCCAATGAGTGTGCCCATGATACTTGTTCCTAAAGACACTTTTGTTATCTTTCGCAACCCCCAAGTTTATTTTTTAGAACTCCATTGATCTATATATATTCTAAGAACCCAAATCAATCTAGCCCTCTATGCCAATCTTGTACATAATGTGAAGTGTATGTTTGCAAATGGTTTTTCCTATAGAAACCCCCTTTTAATTTCCATGCCAAGTTCCCTTCCAAGCTTCTCTTGGTGTGTCCAACTAGTCCAAGTTTTTAATGTATGGTATGTTCCTAGCCTACGAGAAAAATTCCCAACATGTCCATGGTGCACCTTGCCAACATGTCAAATCACTCTAGGGCTAACTCTTCTAACCATCATCCTTTCATTGTGTCCATCTTTATTGATTAATGACCACCAATGTAATCATGTTGTAAGTTTTATAACTTGGAAGTAAAATAATGCATATATATTCTTAAGCAAAACAGAAAGAACAATCAATAACATACACACAGTACAATATTTTCCCTAGAAACACTTAATCAGGAAAATCAACAAACCTTAGAGCCACACTTCTCTCTTCTTATTATATTAACTTCATTGTTCACAATACAATATATAGGCAATCCATGGCATCCAAAACCCTAATCATTTTACTATGATTAGATTACAACCTTAATTTTTTAACCATAAATAGATTATAATGAGATAAAAACCATGGTTTCACCCCCAAACCCTCAAATACGGAGGGACTGGATTAGCCTCTTTATGCATATGAACAACAAATGGAAATAGATATGCAAAGGATATATCAATGAAGAGATATGTAGCACATTCTAATACATGTGACAAAGTTCCCCAAAGACACTCAAGCACGAGGACCTTAGAATATGTTTCTTACAGAAAGATGTGAGGGAAGGTCTCTAAGTTCATACATATTACACATATATGTGTTGTGTAGCCATGGTAAACCAACTAATGATCGCCTTTTGAAGCTTGTTTCAATTATATTCCACTATCACCTTTCAATATGTTTGTGGCTACCAAGAAGAATAGGCATCAAAGAGCATGAAAAGGCAACAAGTGCATATAGTTTCATTAACAAAGTTATGGGGATGCACTAATAAGTGCATGAGAAAATGGAACAAAGTGGGGTGAAGTATAAGCTTCCTTATGACCAAATTTTGAATAGTTCATATATTCCAATTTTCAAGGTCATGTTTGGTTGTAAATCAATAAGTAAATATTACAAGGAGCAATCAAGAAGCTAAATTAAGTGAGGCTTATACCTTTTTGAACAATGCCATTCGATTCAATAATTGATGGAAATATGCACCTATTCAAGCCATTTATGTTGGAAAAGGATGAGGAAGACAATGTACTTCCATTAGTGGAATATTTCACATAGAGTACCCTCAAGGTGTTGGAAGAAGATCCATTTTTGCAAGAATTTAAAATACATATAGGGGAAACAAGAAACATGGTAGATTGTATTCAAAGAACAATTACAAAGGAAATAAATATGGTATGAGAGGACAATGTCAATTATTTGTTTAGTCACACTCCTTGTCAATAGCTTTTGGGGAGAAAATCCTCCTAATTGGTGAGGTGTGATCTAAAAAGGATCATGGAAATGCAATGGTAAGGCGTACAATGCTATGCTTAATTGAATTGGTCATTACATTATGTTTAAAAGGTTGATATCAAGTATTAGAAGAATATGTCAAAATCATAACAACAAATGAGGCCACGAGCATTTCCTTGAGAATCAATATAAAGGATTGTAGGAAATGTCATGAAGGAAACTCACACCAATTTAAGCAATGAGCAATTGATGTCTTTGAAAGTGAGATCACATCTCTCATAATGAAATCCAATCACACAAATTAACTCTAATGAAATCCTTACCCATCATTGAGATGAACTCACAATAATTTATATGAAGGTAATCATGTATGATTAAGAAAAAATGTATCACAAATTTTGGAAAAAGGGATAAAATCACATATTTGCATTCAAAGGTGATCACAATCATTTATGTGAATTATAAACACTTATGAATTCACAAAATTGTTAGAAAATGTGTTCTTGATGTAACTTTATTTGATGACTTGTTTAATGATATAAAATATTTTGGGACTACCAATTTCTTAGAGATAATTGGCATCACCTATAGGTTTAGCACTCAACTCATAAGGGGTACATTGAGAATATGCAAGTTTTGGTAATTCCAAACATCTAATGCTTTCTTGGTTGACAAGAATTTGGCACCACTTCATAATCACTATCACCATATTGTTGATATAATGTTGCTTTTGTTAATAAAGTTAATTAACTATGTTGTTGATATAATGTTGGTATTGTTAATAAAAATAATTGAATATATTTTTATTGTTATTAAAAAAATATGATAAACATGAGTTAAAATATTTTTACTTATTTATTTAAAAATATTAAAAATTCATTTGTATCAATTCATATATATAATCTAAATCCAATATTTCTTCATATTTCTTCCTTCATATTTTTTTTCGACATATCCTTTAATTAGAAATTTTTATCATCGATTTCTTCCTCAAGTATATATGCATCTAATAAATTCATAACAGTTACCATCAATGCAAAATTAACAAAAGTTTTTTCTTTTGTTTCCATTCAGCCAGATGTTCTCCATTTTAAAACATTGACTTTTGCTTAAATACTATAACAATCCCAAAATTAAGCTCACCGCAAATCTCAGGAGAGTGGGATAGAAAAGAAATAAGACTGGTTCAGAAACAGAATTCCATCTACTGCTACCATCAAAAGAAATATCAATGGTCTTTCCCAAGAAAAACGCATTAACTGGAATATTTTTTTTGGGTTTGTTCTTGCTCTCGTTTTCAGTTTTGCAGGACAAGTCACTACAAAGATGAGCGTCGGCTGAAGTCCTTTGGTTGAAAGAGGAGCCCGCCAACCCTACCTTGTTATGCACAAAATGTTGACCCTGAAGAAAAAGAATGCAGCGATTTGGTCGTGTGTTGCAGAAAAATTAAGCTTCGTAAACTCGGCATTCATCCGTTGCTGGATTGTCCTTGCAGAAGTCATCGAGAGGGTCACCGCTGCCGCCCTTCCCAGCCCCTGGCCATTTGGCTGCCACCAAGTGTGCAAGATCTACAACTCTTTGGCTGTATATTTCAACAAACAACATCAGATATACATTCATTCTTATTATCACTTCAACAGTCGACAGCCATTTCATTCATCTAAATGCTTCAAATCTCAAAATCATATTAACCAGATTTCAGATTTATTCAATGTTGATCTCAGATCTATTAAATTTTTATCTGCTAAACTTCTATTATCAAAAAAATTGAATTCTGAACGTTGATAAAAAAATAAGATTGCCTACTTGGGTAGAGTAAAGGGGTGATTGCCTACTTGGGTAGAGTAAAGGGTAGATTGCCTACTGGGGTAGAGTAAAATAGATGGCAATCTGTATTTTTGTGTAAGGTAGTGGCCAGCGATTTGAAATTTCATAGGTAAAAATGTAATGATGTTAAAGGTATATAAATAAATAATTCAAATAATTTGCTGATTTAATATAAAAGAACAAAATTCCAATTATTCGAACAACAGCTACCAGACAATTACCCAAATTAATTTGTTGTTACCAAACAATTACCCAAATTAATAATAAAATACTTAGGGTAAAAAAATACCTGTAACCCCATTCGTTATCGTACCAAGCTACCACTTTAACCATGTCATCTCCCATTACCATGGTGAGAGAAGAATCCACAGTGGAGGAAACATCTGAACAGCGGAAGTCCACGGACACGAGGGGAACATCACACACTGCAAGAATTCCTTTGAGGGGTCCATTGGCAGCATTCCTGAAGGCAGCGTTCACATCTTCCGCAGAGACTCCTTTCTTCTCAACGTTGACCACCAAGTCCACAACCGAGACGTTGGGAGTGGGCACACGCAGAGCAATGCCATTCAGCTTCCCCTTGAGCTGGGGCAACACTAGAGATACCGCCTTGGCTGCACCTGTAGTAGTTGGAACTATGTTCAGCGCCGCCGCCCGTGCTCTTCTCAAATCACGGTGCGATGCATCCAGCAGTCTCTGCAATAAGTCATCCAATCTTAAAATCAATCAACTACCACGACATTTCCTGTAATATGAGTGAGCATGGGGGTGTATTAACAAATAACAAATACGGGCACCTGATCGCCGGTGTATGAGTGGGTTGTTGTCATAGTCCCTTTTACAATGCCTGCAACGTGGCCACGCTATTATTACTAGGTTCACTGAGAGATATTGACCGCTATAAAATAACATATAATTTGAGTGGGATATATAATTTGAGTGAGTTTAATAGTTAAAATTATTTGTTTTTTGTGTTATATGTTGAAATATAAAGATGAGAGAATATATATGACTTTATAGACTTATAGTCATATCTTAATCTCGTAGAGGTGAATACTTTGTCCAAGAGTGTCTCCATAGACTTTAGAAATAGCATCCCTAAGCTGAGATGAGTATTTATACAAAGATGGGAGAATATAGACTTGTATTTATACAAAGATGCTGAGATGAGTATTTATACAAAGATGGGAGAATATAGACTTGTATTTATACAAAGATGGGAGAATATAGACTTGTAGTCACATCCTAATCTTGTAGAGGTGGATACATATATATGGCTTCATAGACTTGTACTCACATCCTAATCTTGTAGAGGTGGATACCTTGTGCAAAAATACCTTGTCCAAGAATGTCTTCATAAACTTTATAATATTGTAAAAGTGGATACCTTGTCCAATAGTCTCTTCATAGATTTTAACAATAACATCCCTAAACTGAGATGAGTAAGTGATCAAGAAAACCTGGTACTACGAGATGAGTACTTTGTCTTACAAAGCCTCTTACACCAATTTGATATATAACTTAAACATAACCTTAAAAGAGAAAATCCATATAAACCAAAGCTAATCCCTTTGTTTTCAAAGTGGATCAACAAAGTTTGACATTCTAACCACACATCTTCTCTCATATTGACAGTAGATGCTCAATTCAACTTAATCACGGTATATCCAGGTTGCAGCTGAACTCAACTACTCTTGCTAATAAACAGCTCTGAGTAACGCTTAACAATCACTTCAATTAATTTTGACTAATTTAATCAGAAAGCAATATAATGTTAGAATCACCCCTAAATCAACCATCTACAGACGGTGATAACAATTCACGGACAGTAGATCCAGTCTTTCTCACTATATTTTCTTAACAGCTCCATTCATTTTCTAATCATTCCTCGCTCGACTGAAAGGATTACACATAGAATTTAAGCATATACCAATTTGCTACCACTGGTAATAATTCCAGAGCTCCCCTTAGACTCTGCCACAAGAACATTCTATAGATTGATATCATGGTCAGCACTTTACTAATTGGGAATGGTCAGTAAGAACCCAAAACAGCTTAGTAGGAACCCACATTAGATGTTTTGTCATGTTCTCTCCCACAGAATACTTAACGTTATAGTTAACATATAAATGCCTTAGAGTGCCTTGATCTTAAGAGCCTACTGAACAAATCTATTTGGAAACATAGCTCTCTGTGAAATGGCCTTTAGGAGATCAAACAGGCTGTCCAAAATTACCATAAGATATACCGTTTTTATAAAAATTCCACAAGGATATAGGGTTCATTTTTGCGATATCTTGATTAATCTCAAATGGGCACACGAAAACAAATGCCAGAAATCAGGAAGCAATTACATACCGAACTCTTCATCCAGGACCTTGACGAATGGAGCAAGGCAGTTTGTTG
Organism: Pinus taeda; assembly: GCA_000404065.3. Classification (NCBI taxonomy): domain Eukaryota; kingdom Viridiplantae; phylum Streptophyta; class Pinopsida; order Pinales; family Pinaceae; genus Pinus; species Pinus taeda. Next base: position 77,437 of record APFE031311969.1, on the reverse strand, counting down.
TGCAAGAGGCATTGCTGCACAATGAGTTTACACTACGTCAGATGTAGATATCAGACCCATAAAAGAACACAATTTAATAAAGGATTGTAATTATTACCATAGCTTCAGCTTCAACCATTTGAAATTGAGCCTTAGAAGAAGAAATTAGTAAATAGTTGCAATGATTACCAGGATTGCTGAAAGTGAAAAATGTGATTCCAAATATGAAACTTTCCAAACAAATGGCAGGATGAGTTTTTACCTAACAATGTTGGAGACCTCGTCAGAGTAGTCTCCTTCATTGACTCCAACAACATAGGTTGGAATATCTGCGCCCTTGGCAGGAGCTGTAATGATCACCTTCTTTGCCCCGGCCTGGATGTGCTTCCCTGCCCCGGGTCCGTCCACAAACACTCCAGTACCCTGCATCATTGCATTGCAGGCTCTTGTAATTGATGTGAAGTCCTACTGAATTACCAGCTACCAGCTTCAATACTGACACTTGTGTTTTAAAGAATTATTCACTAATCCTGGTCATCTTTATTTAAATGGCATATTTTGGAATGTTTGTAAATCTAACAGACTGGAGCAAATTCAATTGTTTGAATTCTCTCTTGTCTATTAAATTTAAATTTCAAGGTTCTAGTTTACAATTTCCTTAGCTCCTGTCTATTAAATTTCCAGAAATTTCTATAGTACAGATACAAAAAGAGCCCTGCCTCCTCTAGATACAGAAAGCCCTACCTCGATGACAATGTCGATACCAAGCTCCGCCCATGGCAATTTGAGGGGGTCTCTGCTCGAAACAACGAGAATGGGTTTCCCATCCACGCTTATAGTTTCCTTATCTATGACCTTCACATCAGCTTTAAAAGTTCCCAGCATTGAATCATATTTCAGAAGATGAGAAGCCTGCACCCACACAACAAAATTATAAAATCAAAACATTCCCCCAACCCACTCTCCAAAAAAAAAACATACTAAACGAGGTCCCCCTGTTTTAACTTACATTTTTTACACCGCCACTGTCATTAACTACAACTACTTCAAGAGGTGACTCCTTGCGGCCATGCCAGCAACGAAGAAAATTTCGTCCAATGCGCCCAAATCCATTAATAGCCACTTTCAACTTCGCCACTGTTTCTCCCCTAACAGCGCCAGAATTTCCAGCCTGACTTCAATTACTACAATATCAGTAATTTAAAATATTGATTTGTTCAAATCAGTTGAGCTTTATTGAGTGATCCAGAACAATTGGTACTAGTATTGACTTACCTTAGCTACAACCTGAGAGGCAAGTGCATCAAAGAGGCTGAGGTTGTTCTCCCGTGCTTGTCTTCCATATGTGATGCAGCCAGAAGTCGACTTCAGCCCCGCAAACTCTGATATTTCAACCCTCTGCATCCCCCCAATTAATTGTTAACAAAAAGTCACTGTGACACATAAAGCGAAAAGAAGTATTTATTGCATGAAACCTATGAACGGGCGTGAATGAGAATAGACCTGAAAGAAACAAACCTTGAAGGTGGAGGGAAGTGATTGGGTCGAAGAGGAGGATCTGGCAGCTGCTGGAGTACACGCAGGAGCCGCGGCTATGATGGCAGCAGCTGGTGAGGATGAAGCGAGAGTCATCCTTATCCTTCTCCTTCACCTGTGCTGGCTGGGGGTTGATGTTATGTATTGTGATCAGACATAACAAAACCAACTCCTCTGATAAATGGATTATGTAGGAAAGGATCCACATAAATGTGTGGTGAACGTTTGCATGATCTGAATTTTTTGATAAAACTGTCTCCTCCACAAGCCCCTCCTTCTATCTGGACCAGGGCCACAAATAATCCAACACGTGCCCCATTGGATAACTCTACCAATGGGGCAATGGGGCGATCTTAGGATGTCCAGTCGAAATCACCGTTGGTTGCAAATTGCCCTGTTCAACATGTTATTGTTTAGAGTGGCATATCCTTACAGATGCCTTGGCTAATAACCCAAATGAGCATTGTTAGAACTGAGGGGCTGAGTGTCCTTGGGAATAGGTACCGTTGGACATTAAGTAATTAATTAATTGATTTCCATTTGTTCTTCATATATTTGTTTGAAAATAAATGTGAAGCCATCTTACAAGTGTATATATATTTGATGTGACATAAGGTAAGTTCGTGTTTATTTTATAAATGTTTTTTTCGGTTAGGGGAGTTAAAATGTATAGTTTTGTTCATCCTACATCCTTTCAATAGAGAAATTGGAAACAATGTGAATTTTGAAAGTAATTTGAATTATTGTGAATTTTGAGAGTAATTTTGGTGTCCAAAAATTTTGAGGAAGGATTTGTGAGTGAGAAATTGGAAATACCGTGAATTTTGAGAGAGTGATTTGGGCGCCTAAGATTTTTAAATGAAGAAAGGATTTGTGATTTAAAAATTGGAAATATTGTGAATTTTGAGAGTAATTTGGGTGTCTAAAAATTTTGATAAAGGAAAGATTTGTGATTGAGAAGGGAATATTGTTAAACAAAATTTATGTCAATAAAAAATTGTGTTTATTTTTTAAATAGTAGTATTAAAATTTTGATAAAGAAAGTAGAGATTATCATATTTTTGTTTTTTTAATGGAAGGGTTGTTTGAGTTGTTGTAGCATTAGAGTTTTTTTTTTTTTTGAGGTGAGGGACATGAATTTAAACCAATGACATATTAGGGAGTTATTGGACTATAAACCTAGAAGAAATGTGCTATGAATAAGCTCGCAATGTATGATAACGTTGGCATATTAAATGTAATATCTCGAACAATGAAATAATCAACCAATCTAGCACATCTAAGTGTTCTAGTTAAAAATAATTGGAATCAAAACATTGAACACAACGGGATATAGAAATGTAGCCTTTATTTATATTAATAATTGTAAATGGTGCATGCCCATACAATAAATTTCAAGCCCCTGCAATGGCATGCACCACTGCTTATCAAAAAGAGAACAAATGTATTGAAACACAATCGTGGACTTTGGTTGAATCCACCATGAAAAATAACACCCACAAGGTTTTCGTCCCTGGGATCAAACTGGAACTGACTATGCCAATTTCTCAAGAAAAATACAAGAAGATAGATAAAACCCGAATGATCCAGTACCTAGCTCCTATTCCCTTCTATAGGCTTGATGGATTCTCTAGAAGCCTTATTTTATTATTTCCCTTGAAAAACGAAGGAAAATACTAGGGGTATTTACCATGGGAAAATACCACAGTAAATACCGTGGGTAGGTTTTATGCATTTTGACCATATCCAAAAAGGGAATATTACAGATCCTCCCGCCCAAAGATTTGTTTCCCTCAAGAAATTCACCGTTATCAACAACAAAACCATTGATACCAGGATCCCATACAACCTGGTGTGCTATTCCATCCTTCATGCTAAATGATCTTGAATGGATCCTTCGATACTTGGATCCCAAACAATCCTCTCACTAATCCTGCCCCCAATGGATTCTCCCGGATCCAAATGCCACATAAGTCTTGAGACCTGTGGGTTATGGTACCATCTCATCCCTCCATCATTGTCTTTGCCAAAGGGCCCAAGCTGCAATATGCCCTTGATTGTGAGTATCCTCCTAGGAATCAACCCATCAATAGAATACCAACTCATAATCTCTCGCCAATCCATACCCTGGGAAGGATGAATACCTACAAATCTACTATGTTGATGTTGCTCGATGCTTAACTCATGTTGCTCTATTCGGTCACCTAACATGATGCATTTGGAGAACTCTGCCTTGCTCTTGCTAGTGTATAAAGGTGGGTTGGTAGTGTTGCAAATTGCATCTATGTACTCCAGTAGAGGGTTGCTCTGGAACTCCCAACTGTACTCCTCTTGCTGCCATGTGAGGGACTTGAGTCATTCCTCAACATTAGATAGCTTAGTCATTGATTCGGCACATACCCCTATGAGCTCCTCAATTTTCCAATTCTCCTATAAGACAGTGTCTCGGACTGTCCAAACTCTCGGCTTCAACATCATAAGATATTTCTTGAAATGCATGATCTTTTCCCGAAAATCCTTTCCTGGCAATTCTGGTGCTTTGCTGAATTCTTTGTATCTTTTTTCACTGGTTGCTCAATTATCATAGCCCTAGCTTGAACCTTTGACCAACTCTCCAAAAATGGCTCATCCTACATACTATACTTTTCATGTTGCTCATTATAATCATGCCCATCATATTGGCTTACCATCAATGTCTCCTCATTTAAGTCTTCTTGAATGTCTTCTTCCTGACCTTCTCCACTTGTGGGGACAATTTGTTGTCCATCCTCTTTGGTTGTTAGACATGGATGCTCCGGTGGACTCTTATTTACACTTGATTGCTCATGCTCTTCATGGATGTCTTGCATGTCTTTTTGAATAGAATTGTGTTGTTTCTCACCATATGTACTTGATTGCTCGGATCCTTCAGATGAATCCTCATGGTCTAAAGGAATTACCTCTGGTTTTTTCCTTGTTGCCTCCATCCAATCACATGGAGATGAATGGTTAAGTTCCCAAGATCCCTTGCATACAAAGCATAGGCTTTTCCTCCTTAGTTCATTCTTTCTCTCTCGACAAATCCTTGTTAGTTCCTCCTTGGTCAACTTCATTTTAAGTAGTTTGATGTTCTATTTGACCAACCCCTCAACTACTTCATAGGCAACAGGTGATACAATTAGCTCCTTCCTCCAAATGGTCGACAATTTGAACCTCAAATGTTTGCAGATGGCCTTATCTTCTCCTAATATTAGGGACATGATCTTTTCCATTTCTGTTTTGACAAATTTGGATGAGATGTTGCAGTGAAGGTGCAAAAGCATTGGAGCATCTAAAAGATTAAGTCATCGGATTCTAGATCCAGCATAAGTATAAAAATATGGATTTTTCCATGCATTCTAAAATTTTGCATCTCCGAAAGAAAGTAAGAAGGCTGATATTGTCTAATCCTTGGAGGGCTCCCACCATTACTCGAAAAATCCTCCTCATGATGTCATCATTGTAGGGCAGTAGCGGCGTTGTTAAGGCTAAGATTTTACTAAGACAAGCATCGACTGTGAGTTTAACTTTTTCACAAGAATTCTCCAAGAACCTAGGTTGTATCAGAGTAAGCATGGATGGCTTGAAGGCCCAACTTGACCCTTTCTAGTCCGATTGCTCTGTGAGACATAAAGCTATGTATAATTTTTCTAACAATAGGACGACATATTTTGACTTTGTTCTCTGCATTTTGGATCCAAGTTCAAAGAGACACTTGCTTTTTACATCTTCCTTCTGGATATCCTTTTATCGTTTAAGGATAGCATGGATATTCTGAGAGAAACGCCTGTTGTTTTGCTCTTGCTTATGATCTGGAGGTTGTTGCCATTTTTTATCCAATGAAATATTGCAGCCGAGAGGACCAAAAGATGTACTACAATGTTGATTCCTGAGGCGTTTCCAAAAGTAAGTTGATGACATTATGGATTGGCATCAATGGATTTTGACGCTTGATCTTCCTTCTCTCTCCTTGGCTTTCTTCAATAAAATTGATTTACCTCCTTTGAGCAAAGATAACAAATTGTTCTCCTACAAGCAATAAAATTCTGTAATAGCGATATTCTCCTCAACTCGGCCTCTTCCCAATTTTCAAAAATCATTAATATAACTTGGCCTTAGTCCCTTAGTCCCTTATGAAAGTTGGCATCACAATAAATCTTGACCTCCTTAGTTCTGGCCAGTTCAACTTCTGTGATAAATTTGGAAAGTCACCCTTCACTTCAACACACAAATGTCGAACCATTCCACTTCACGAAGCATATGATGTGGCCAAAATGAGAGAATAAACTTTGTTTCATGATCCAAGAGGATATTGGTGGCCACCTACCTATTCCGCTTAGACCCCCATCATTATTTCTTTCAATTTTTTAGTTTCCTTATTTGTAGCACAATTTACTATTTTTGGCAGTTTTTTCAGGTCTTAAACTCCGAAGTCGTTTTGAGGCCCTAAACGACATTTTTTTTTTTTTTAAACTAAGACCAACATGGGTCATTGAGTGATGTTTGTCATTCAAAAGTTGTATTCCTCGAATAGATCTTTCTAGCGAGGTATTGTGCGGGTCAAACGAAGATCGTATGCCAAAGTTACGACCCTCGGAAGTTGATGTACCAATTTACCCAAACATGGCCCATAGTTTGGCGCTTCATCTCCTAGGTTTAGGGTTTTGGATGTTTAAGATGTTCCATTGTTTCTCAATAATAAATAGGCCTTTGAGCCTCATTGTCACATAATTCAGAGGCATGTAGCCGCTACTTCTCTTCTCAAAGATAAGCTACCATCGTCCGAGTTAGTCTTAATTCCATTATGTTTGTAAGCATATTTCAGTATTTGATATTACTAAAATGAAGTGTTATTTCTACTGCGTCTTTGTATTTATGGTTATATCTATAATTTGTTGCATTTCTGTTTAAATCTAGACTAGTAGTATCAGAGCGGTCTACTTTTTCTCTTTTTTTCTTTGCATGTCTCCAACAAGGTCAAGATATAAGGAGTTAGGGCTCAATCTGGTTGAACCTTTGCAAGATCAGCCTCGCAAACCCCGAAGACCACCCATGGGGGAAGAAAACAAATACGAGGGGGTAGGAGATCCTATCAAAATATTGCTTGAGGAGGCCCTCGAGGAATAAAGGAATGCAATGATGGATAACTTTGCCCAGATCCTTCAACGTTTTCCCACTAGCGGCGCATCCACATCTAGCAACACCTCTAGAGGCTCCTCTCCTTTTAAGGTACAAGTAAACTTTGGCATTCCCATATTTGAGGGCCAAATAGATTCAGACATCATAGATAAATGGCTAAATCTGCTAGAAGGATGTTTTTTTGTTCATGATTTTCCCAGTCGAGAAAAATATTACTTTTTCTCTTATCAAAGTCACCCCCCATGTTAAGGACTGGTGGGAAACCTATTGTGACCAGAAGGATGAAAGTACGACCTCACTATTTTCAGCTGCACCCACTTGGAATTCATTCTGGGATTCCATCAAGGAGCAATACTACCCTGTCGGGAGCTATGAGGATAAATACATAAAGTGGACAATGTTGCAATAGGGAAGTGACCAAGATGTGCCAAAGTTTACCAATTTTTTTCATACCTTTTGTACAAAGTTAGGTATCAAGGATTCTGAGAAACATTTGGTACTCAAGTACCGTGGCTGCCTATAAAGCTACATCCAGGATGAGATGTAGTTCTTAGAAATCTCCTCGCTTAGCACAACATACCGATATGATGTCAAGATTGAGTAGAAGTTTAAATAGAAGAAGCGAGACTTTGGATCTGCGAATATGAAGCAAGGGAAATGTTCCCCCAAACTGCAGAACAAAGGACAAAACGAAGGCAGGGCGGCCCAGGACAACTCGCCAAAGCCACAAGCAAAGAAAAACACTGTGAAGCTGAAGAAGGACATAGGAAAGTGGTTTGATTTCCATAAGAGCTCCACTCACAACACAAGTGATTGTCAGGCCAAGGAGTCATTGGTGGCTGAGCCGAAAGCTTTGGAACCAGATGCATGTTCCTACTTTAAGTCAGAACCCGACGAAGAAAATGAAAAAGGGAAGAAAATTATCAATGTGGAGCCCAACGCCACTGTTGCCACCACGAAGATCCAGAAGGAGGAACCTGAAGATCTGTAGGAGGAGGAATGCCTATTCCACTCCCAGATGCAGGTAAAGGGTTCCTCGCTACAATTCATTGTCAATAGTGGGAGACAAAATAACCTCATTTTGGCAGAGGTCATGAAGTGGTTGGGCTTACCAACCATAGCACACCCACAACCATACACCATCGGGTTGCTTCACCAAGGACGTGATCTTCGCGTGAGCCAGCAGTATCACCTTCCATACAGCAACAAGCCCTTCACGGATGAGGTATTATGCGACATTTCTCCCCTTGATGTTTGTGATGTATTATTAGGCCAACCATACTTGTGGAAGTGACATGTTGTGTATGAGTGAAGGCCTCGCGCTGTTATTATGACTTTGGGAAATAATTTGTACAGGATACCAGAGGTAGCACCGCCTACCGCTATCTCTTTGGTTATTGCAAAACAATGCATTAATCTCATTTCCGAAATCAGGAAATTTGTTTTCCTGTTGATACGCCCTTAGGGAAAGAAGAAGATGGTGGCCACGACATCAAGACAGGGCCCCTCTGCACGACAACAACAGATGGACAAGGTCATGGAGGAGTACGAGGACATCTTCACCTTTCCCGCAGGGGTGCCTTTGCACTGTCAAGTCAAGCACTCCATCGATCTGACCCCAAGTGCGTTGTTGCCCAAATGACCAAGTTATCGACACTCTGTTCTAGAGAACGACAAAATCAAGAGGCAGATTTAGGAGTTGCTATAGAAAGGTCACATCCGGCCAAGTTCATCGCCATGTAGGAGCCTAATCATGTTGGTATAGAAGAAGGATGGGACTTGGAGACTCTATATTGACTATCAAATCCTAAACAAGACCACTATACGAAAGAGGTACCCGATCCCACGGATTGATGACCTTCTGGACCAACTCAAGGGGGGGAATATTTCAGAAAGATTGACTTGAAGTTCGGATATCACCAGGTACTAATCGAACCCTCTAATATGTGGGAGAGTGCTTTCAAAGCCAAGGAGGGCCTTTTCGAATGGTTTTTTATGCCTTTCAAGTTGACGAATTCTCCTGCAACCTTCATGAGGCTAATGGATGACATCTTGCGGCCATTCACCAACTCACTTGTAGTGGTATACTTGGATGACATCTTGATCTTCAGCCAAAGTTGGGAAGAGCACCTCTAGCACATCCGACAGGTTCACCAAACACTACTACAACACAAGTTGTGTACCAATTTGGAGAAATACACTTTCAGCATGACCCAAGTTCAGTATCTGGGATACATTATTGATGAATAGGTTGCATGTGGATCCAACGAAGATCCAAGTCATTTGGGATTGGCCAGCTCCAACCACTCTGACATAGCTTCGTAGCTTTCTGGGTCTTGCTAATTTCTATCGCAAGTTTATGTTGGGATTCTCTCATATCACTAGGCCCTTGAGTCAAGTCACCAAGGGAGGAGTGAAAGCAAAATTATTTTGGTTTGAGTCTCAACATAAGGCATTCGAGAGTTGAAACATCGCCTCTGTTCTTCACCAGTGCTCACATTACCAGACTTACAGCCATTTCGAATTGAGACAGATGCCTCTGAGTATGTTATTGGGGCAGTCCTTACTAAACAAGGGAATCCAATGGCATATCACAGTGAGACACTTTCAGACACAGTCCAGAAGTATCCCACTTATGAAAAAAATATGTATTCCAATGTGCAAGCCTACTGATAATGAAAGCATTACATTTTAGGGAAGGAAACGGTCATCCACACAAACCACTGACCCCTGTAGTTCATATAGACACAAGGGGAGGTGCATAATGATCACTATCAGAAGTGGTCCCCATACCTGAAACAGTTCCATTTGAATATCAAGTATAAGAAGGGAAACACCAGTAATGTTGCAGACTACCGCAGCCGACCACCGATCATGGTGTTAACCATTGTGCTCAACTCTTGTGGGCACGAGACTTTTGATTGGCCACTTCTCTACAAAAGTGACCCAAAATTTAGCCACACATACCAGAAGCTCTTGGAGGGTCAGCAAGTTTCAGATTTTCACCTCCAGGATACCCTATTATGCCACTTGGGACACCTTTGTGTTCCTTCAAGTGAGCATGCTAAGATGATTTGGGAAGCGCACTACAATCGGGCTGTTGGGCATTTCGGGGTTGAGAAAAATATGGCAGTACTGCAGAAGTATTTCTATTGGTTGAATCTTTGGCAGGATGTCGGGAAGTACATCAGATCCTGCACTTCCCGCGCCATTGCCAAACTGACCATCAAGAATCAAGGCCTCTATACTCCACTGCCTAACCCTAGTCGACCTTGGGAATCCATATCCATGGATTACATGTCGGGCCTTCCTTCTACTAAGCATGGCAAAGACTGTGTTTTTGTGGTTGTTAACAGATTCTCCAAGATGGCCATTATGGCAACCTGCAAGAAGAATATCACAATAGAAGCCACTAATAAACTCTTCTTTGAACGAGTGTGGGTACACTTTGGGATTCCATAGCCTATCATCTCAGATCAGGATAGCAGGTTCCTCAATACATTTTGGTCCAATCTTGGTCTATGTTGGACACCAAGGTCACTAAGTCCACAACTTTCCATCCCCGAACTGATGACCAAATAGAGGTTGTCAATAGGATGATCGTACACATTCTATGCATGTGCAACTCAGAGCATCCACGCACATGGGATGAGAGCCTTACCTATGTCCAACACAGTTATAACAGGGATCTCCACATCTCGACTGGCCACAACCATTTTCAAGTGGCCTTGGGATTCCAGCCATTGTGTCCCATTGATGTGGCCATACCATTTGCACCTACTCAAGTAGATTCGGCTCATGTCCAGTCTGAAGTTGATAAGGCAAATAACTTTAGTGAGCACATCCAACATATCTTCCAGAAGGTCCATGACATTATGGAGAAATCAAACGCCAAGTACAAAAAATGACATGATCAACATTGGGTGCCACACAAGTTTTAGGTGGGTGACAAAGTCTGGTTGCATTTGTAGAAGGAACGCTTTACCAGAGCCTATAAAAAACTTAGACCACTTTGATATGGTACTTACACCATTACCAAGTTTGTGGGAGACAATGCATTTGAGCTCAGCATTCCCCCATTCCTTGGCCTGCACCCAGTGTTCAATGCGGACTACCTTCAACCATACTTCCCACCATTGCTAGACACATCAAACATTGAAGAACAACTCACACTTACAGAGTTACATCCAGATTACATGGAACAAGCCACAACTGATCGAATCATGGACACATAGATCAAGAAGACCCGACAACAAAGGATCCAACTATATCGAGTTGTCAAAGCAGGCCAACTCCTTCACCAAGGCAAGTGGCTCACGAGGGAGCAACTTCAGCAGAAGTTTCCTCATCTCATGGAGTAACTCAACGCAATGGGGCCCATTTCTTCCTAAGGGGGGAGGAATGATCCAGGTGGATATTGGTGGCCACCCTGCTATTCCACTTGGACCCCCACCATTATTTCTTTCAATTTTTCAATTTCCTTATTTGTAGCACAATTTACTATTTTTGGCAGTTTTTCCCGGTCCTAAACTTCCGGAGCCGTTTTGAGACCCTAAACGATGCTTTTTGGGAAAACTAGGCACAACCTGGGTCTTTGTTTAATGTTGGTCATTCAAAAGTTGTATTCCTTAGATATATCTTTCTAACGATGTATTGTGCATGTCAAACGAAGATCGTATGCCAAAGTTACAACCCCAGGAAGTTAATGTACCAATTTACCCAAATGGGGCCCATAGTTTGGCCCTTTAGCTCCTAGGGTTAGGTTTTTGGATGTTTCGGGGTTTTCCTTTGTTTCTTAGTGATAAATAGGCTTTTAATCCTCATTGTAACACAGTTCAGAGGCATGTAGCCACCACATCTCTTCTCAGAGATAAGCTATCATCGCCCGAGCTAGTCTTATTTCCATTTTGTTTGTAAACACATTTCAGTATTAGATATTAATGAAATGAAGTGTTATTTCTACTGCATCTTTGTATTTATGGTTGTATCTATAATTTGTTGCATTCCTATTTAAATCCGGATCACAACCTCTTCAATTAGTCGCTCTGGACTACTTGTTGTTGATGCGTTCACCTCAGGGATCACGACCCCCTTTGCTACAAGTTCGCCTCAACATCCATTTCCTCTCTCTCCTTCATTTGCAATGGTGGCACGTATCCTCTGTCTGATGGACTTTCAGGCTCACGATCCATTTGCGACACTTTCTCCTCAACGTCCACGATCTCTCTCCTACAAGTGCAGTGGTGGCACGTCTCCTCTATATGATGGACTCTCTTCCTAAGATCCTTGGTACACTATCTCGACCGAACAATTAGTGATGGATCATTGTAGGCTGATGTTCTCCTCAGTGGTTCGACCTCCTTAGTTTATGCAGTAATTTAGCCAATGAACAGGGGTTCCAACATGATTGGAGATTTAATGTTTTTGATAACAGTCAACCTCCTGTATATCTTAATCCATTGTTCTTGCAAATGGAAAATCCCAAATCATTGTATGGGCTTCACTACTTTGGCTCGATGGATAGAAGGGGTGGATTCTGTAAATGTGCTAAAAAACCTGCACAGATGAATCTAGCTAGTAAAGTTTGAACACACAGCTTTGCAGAGCAAAAACACTAAAAGAAAATCGAAAGAACAAAAGAATGGTTCATTAGAAAATAGGTTACAATGCTCATGATATAACATTACAGAGTGAAGACCTCAAGGTAATGCACCATAGTGGTGATCAATGAGAAGACTCAACACCTACAACAAGTTCCGGAGAGAACTAGCTAATTGCAGAGTGAAAGAAGGAGAAAATCAGGGAGTAAATCATGCAGAAGAACTAACCAGTTGCGGAGTTAAAGAAGGAGCAAATCAAGGAGTAAATCATGCAAAAGGAATCTTGCATGTAATCCCATGCTCTAACTATGAGTCCGCATGTAGGTGTGTAGTAGTTCCAACAGATTCTCGGCCCTGAAAGTATTTTGTCCTATGCTGGGGATGTTCTCGACCGTAGATACCACAATTTGTTTTTGAATTCATTGTTCCAAATAGCCCTTAACACTCGGTCCTTTTGAAGTAGCATTTGACCCAAAGATGGAAGGGAATGACTTTCACCACCATCGTTGTTTATTAACATGTCATTGATATTGAAGATTCGTGCACGGATAACACGGGCAACCATACTAATTTTTCAACGGAACAATAAGTTTCTCAACGCGTATAGAGTCATCGTCCTTTACTCAAGGGAACAATGTGCCTCTGCCTATTAGCGGTGCTGTAATAATCACCCTTGTATTGAGCTCTCAGTAGGCTGATGTTAGGATGCACGGGATGTCTCTATTTTGAAAAGAATGCGGATGTGGATGTAGAATATAAATTCTTCTATAAATAGATATGAGTAATGGCTCAGATATAAATAGATTGATCACTAATAGGATCGATCTACACCTTGGATGCCACTTGACTCCCCAGATTCGATTTTAACAACATTCTGCTATCAAGCGAAATGGAGGGAGGCTTTCAACACCAATCTCTAGTTTCCAGAATGATGATCAAAGCCACTCAGATGCCATGCCCTTCCACCAATTGGTTTTCGGTCCACAAATTAGTTGTCAGTCGACAGTGATGATTTTGTTGATTTTATTTAGCCAATTCAATTTTTCATACTGAGGGGCTGTTGAGATTTTATGTTTAAACTAAACTAGGCAGAAATCTCTGTAAGTGACAACAATAGGAAATCTGTTGCTGGATTATCTCCAGGTTGTTGGGAGCAAATTAATACATCCTAAATTTGATGTGAGAGCAGTTAGATTCTCTCTACTATATAATAGGCAACCATTCGGATGGTTTGCTAAGAGTGTGTGAGGATTTCATTGATGTAATCTCCAATTTATTTAATTATTTCTGATGCCTATGTTTTGGTGGATGTAGCCCAGATTGGTTGGGTGAACCACGTTAATACTGTGTTATGTGGTTGCTTCTACTGTGTGTGTTTAATTTGTTTGCTGAGCACCTGATCCAACAATTGGTATCAGAGCATGTTGGAGGTGCCTGGAAGAGCTGGAGCGCTGAGGTGCTGCGTGTTGCTGGTACGAATTAAATTTGCGTTGCGTGGTGGAGCCTGTATTCAATTAGTGCTCTGTGCGCTGTAACAGAACTCCAGTGCTGGTGCGGGAGTCTATTATGCTCAGAACTGTTGGTATGTTTTTTGGGTGAACGTACCAAACCACCTGCTAGACCTGCGTATGGTGTGCTGGAGCATTCTCATGCTGTATGCCTTTGACTGCTGGTGCGTGAACGTGCAACTTGATTGCTGCCTGCCAGGAGTCTGCTGGTGCGTGGGAACCTGTCGTGGAGCTGATGGGTGCTTAGAGCGTGCCCTGGTATGTTAACCAATGAGCCGAGCGGATATCTGATATTTAAATTTATGGTGCCTATTAAATAGCTGCGTATTTTTTAAATATTGGTGGAGCATATTTTTTAAATATCGCTGAAGAGATTTGGTGCCAGAGTGCTGGTGCGCTGTTGTTTAATTGTCTGGTGCGTGGTATTTAAATGGCTGAATACCTGTGCAAAAACCAATTTTAGTTCTGGAAATTGCGGTCGGTTCAATTTAGTTCATGATTGCTGCGTGGAGCCGGTTGTATAAACTGCTGGTGCGTTGAGAATATAATTGCCTGTGCATTGTTAATTGCCCGAAACGTGTTAAAAGGAGGAGTATGTATTTATTGTAAAGCCATGAAACAAAAAAAAATACGTCCTTATGTTTTAAGCCATAAACAAAAACAAGGAGTACGTCCTTTTTTGCTTGCTATTAAACAAATTGGAGTTATAAGTGATATTGAAATTGTTTGAAAAGGATGTATATAATAATTTTGTTTTTTGAAGTGCATATGGCAGAGGGCAGCCTTTTTTAAGTGCAAAGGGCAGTGTTTTTTAAATAAAGTGCAAAGGGCAATTTTTTAAAAAGCAAAGTACAAAGACATAGGCAATTTTTTTACAAAAGCAAGAAGTACACAAGCATAGGGAGTTTTCTTTGTTATGTAAAAACAAAGGCATAGACAATTTTTTTTTAAATTGCTGGTTGGATTTTTGGAGATTATTGTTTTTTGCTGATACAAGATGGCCAAAAATCAAAGTGCCCGGTTCGAAATTGAGAAATTCAATGGTAAGAATAATTTTGAAATCTGGAAGGTGAAGATGCATGATCTGCTGGTTCAACAAGGTGTGGCGAAAGAACTGTTGGGGAAAAACAAAAGACCTGCTTCCATGACGGAGGATGAATGGGATGAGATGGATGCTAGAGCTCTGAGCGGGATTCGATTATGTTTGGCAGACGATGTTCTGTTCAACATTGTGTCAGAGAAAACTGCCGCAGGCCTGTGGTCAAAGCTTGAGAAGCTCTACATGACG
>APFE031311969.1:31595-48478 GCA_000404065.3 Pinus taeda | reverse complement strand
TGTTTACAATGAACAACCATTCTTTGGATTTAAATCCTTTGAACAAATGTTCCTTTTTTTTTATAATAACTATAGTTTTCTAGGCCTCGTTGAAAATTTGAACTAGGGGCTCCATTTGTAAATGAGATAGCAACACTCATAATTAATGCTGAGTGAAACACCATCCCTGACAAAATTGTTTCTTTGAGTTCATGTCCAGTGAACAAGTGTTTGTTGCATTTGTTCTCAAATTGTTTTTTGTCATTGGTTTGTAGCATAAGTTAGAAAGCCACTAATGCCCTAAAATCTGCATATATAGTGCTTGTATCCTGCAAGTCTACACCCCGAAATTGGTAATTAAGTGTGTAGGATTTAAACCAATAAATTGACCAACATTAGTGTTCCTTATTGTTTAACTTGGTTAATTCATGTCTTACATTATTACCAAATTTGTGATATCTCTACAAGAAAGTAAACTAGCGAGTCAATTTAATCAATGTCGATTCATTGCTCACTAAGGGAATGTTTTTTTCACATCAAATTCCTACCTATGGAAAGAAAATTTCCCATGAGTAGCATTTCAGAATGTTCAACATTCATGCAAAAGATGAGCGTTATCTTCCATTTAAGATTTGGTCTTAATGCAATCCCTAAATAATCATGATTATATAGTTTTTATAATATAAATCTACATAGGTGTGCGTCAAAATATTAGACACATTGGTAATTAATAACATGGAATGCTATCATCAATTTCAATGCTGAACAGGGGTTTGTCAAATCTTATAAATTTTTGCATTAAGATGAATCACATCAGTTCCTCATTTTCCGAAGAAGTTGGATAAAAATATCATAGTGCACAATGAAGCAGTGTCAAGTTAGTGGTTCAAGTCATTAATTGACAAGAGGATGGATCATCTACAGCAAAAATGACAAGAGGAACACATCAAAAGCATGGACAGCACCATGATTTCTTATGTAAAGGAGACAGAATGTGTTGGTTGGTATGGATATATTTTTTTATTTGTGTACTTTATAAAACTACAAACTTGTATTTATGTAAGCATTGAAGGTTATAGAGTATGGACAAGATGCATAATGTATTGGTTGGTATGGATGTCAGGGTTTATTTGTGTACAAGGAGAAAAAAGAAACTATAGCCTCTAGAAGTGATTCATTATGTCCATCTAAAGAAAGATATGATATGCAGATCCATGATGGAAAGATAATAAATTCACACAAGCATCCAATGTATCAAACATTAACACTTGAATATGCAATACCAAGCTTTCAAGTGGTATCATACCTGGGCCTGGGCAAGTTTGTAATCTTCTTCAAAAATACCAAATCAGGATTCAATTCCAAATAAGGGGTTTGATTTGTGTCTTGTTTGCTTCATGTTTTTAGAACTCATGGAAAAGTTGGTTGTGCAATTGGTAACAGAGTTCATAATTGAAGCATTAGAATAACTAAGAATGCACGTTTCAGGTTGACTTGGTTCAAAAGCAACAGGTTCAGAAAACTGCACTTCAAGATGCTATGAACCCAAGAGCTTCTTTCTTAAATATGAACACCGTAAATAAAATTAATTTTTTTTTTATCATATAACAGATCTAACATTTGAGAATATATTTGAAGAACAATTTAGATTGATGTCCAAAACACTAATTCATTCCCAAATTGTGGTGTGTATACAACATTGTTATAGCTTAGTCTGCAGTATTAGACCAATTATGTGAGAAAATACATAAACATTGTAGCAAAAAGAACCAACAATTCAATTTGTTGAACAATTAAAGAGCCATGTGAATTAACTCGACATTCCATGTCAAAGTTCAAAATTTCATGAAACTTCAGGAGAGTAGTGGCATATAATTTATCTTTTAGTTTTGCATTGATGAGGGCTCAAACATTCCTCGGTGCTCATCAAGCACCCATATTTTTAATATTGCACTGATGAAGGCTCAAACTTTCCTCAAATTTTGCAAGCACCCATGTTCTTAATGTACCTAGAGCCTTCTGAAACAACCCAACATTCCATGTCAAAGCACAAAGTTTCATGAACTTTAAGAAAACATATTATGTCCATGAACAGATTATGAAAAAGGTATTTTATAACAACATAACAATGGGAAAACATAAATATACTTATCATATGATAAAGGGCCACCTGACGACGCCATGATAACCTAGCTTATCTATTCTTTGTGCATACCTCATTGATTACCACTAGAGTTGAAATCCTTCCATAGATGCACAGTCATGCTAGAAGATGATGCTTGTCCACTTATTCTATAGTTACCTAGAAAAATGTCAAACATTATCGCAAAGAAATTTTCTAGAGCATCTAGAGTTGGTGAAGACTTCAATATCATTGACATCATGTTGTTTTCCTCTTTTAACCCTTCAGCAAGGGCAATGTAATATGCCTCATTGTTTGTTGTCATTCCAGGCACTTCTCTCTTTCCATGAAATAAATGATTTGTTGCCATATTGTAAAGGACAAATTTAATAACTGCTCGACTTGGATTTGGAAAGCAAAACACTTCAATGCATAAATGCCACTTTTGCACCATTTTGACACATCTAAGCCCAGACCTTTGCCATCTCAAAATCAAAATAATATTTTCATTTCTACTAATGTAAGTTTTCTTATAAACATGTAGTTGACTTGAATTAAAGAAGTCCACCAAGCAAGCTGACCAACAATTAATTCAGAAAACAACAGGAGCCTGGAGTGTCGAAGAATATAGGCTTTATCATCTCATCACAAACATTGATATTTAACTGTTTGAACTTTGCAATGATTTCCAATTGCAAGGCAACACAGAAATGCAAAAGCTTAGATGTATCATGAAAATTGACAGATGTCTCATTAATGACTTTGATTCTATTAATTATATGGTCCTGAGCAATTCTTTTTTCCTCCAAATTTGCTAAAATTCTCATGCACGTCATAGAGTGTATTATCGTTTACCTCAAATGAGGACTTAAAACACAAACAAGAGCAATTTAGTTTGAAATAACAATATTTCACCAGAATTTGTTATAGAAGATATTGTTATGCTTTATACAAAATGCAATTCTAATATCTTGCATTTTCCATCTTCATTGGGAAGCCCAATATATACAAATAGTCAAACTAATCTTTTAGAAGCTGTACATAAAATGATATTAGAATTGATGATCACCATAGGAAGTTGCAAATTAGGTTGGCACAAACAATGGAGTCATTTCATGTTCAGATCAGTTTTAATCTTCAAAATGCAGCTGCCACAACGCTTACTTCAGTCAGTGTATGGCATGACTCATGTTATCAATTACTCTTGAAATGTCAAAGTATTTTGGGCCGTAAAATTAGTAATTAATGAGCACTGCCGGTCAGTAACAGTCAACATGTTTTTCAAAATGTTGTACACAAGCTGCTTTCTAGATTAGATGAACACTGCTGTGGAACAGGATATGTAGTGGTACACAATCTGCTCCTTTTGGGTTCCGATAATCTTATCCTGGAGATAGCAGATGCAAGAGCATCTACAAGGTCATATTTCCCTGCTGCTTAGATATCATACTCTGGTTGCTTTGGACGTGAGAGAAAATCCCCAGAGAAAGATTCATCTTCTCCGTGCTCTGTCGGAATTGAATTTATGAACTGTGCTCTCCTCTCCCTTGTACGTGGAGATAGTGAAGGAAGGTATTCTGACCATTCATCCTTGACAGGATAGGTATGTTTTTTCCTTTTTTAACTACTTGATCGCACCTTTATATTATATTTTGTGTAAAACATGATCCAAGGGTGGCCTGCAGCAGCAACAAAAGATATGATCATAAAATTCATATGTGCATAATTGCATCTTAGCAAAAAATAAAAGACACCGCACACAAAATATGTAATTCTTGGTAGTACAATAGTTTTACTTACTCAAAACTTCTTTTGGAGAAAGTCTCTTTCCAACATCCTTGGAAAGCATCCTTGATAACAAATCCTTTGCTAGTCCTAAGATAGACTGCCATTTTTCAGAATGAAAATCCAATTGGACTTGTTTTATTGCCTCAAATATGGCTTCAACAGATTCCCCACGAAATGGTAATACACCTATCAGTAGTGCATGTAGGAGGACACCAGCAGCCCACACATTAACCTTTTCTGAATGGGTCCCTGCCAAAACATCAGGAGCAACATACCCAGGGCTTCTCACAACACCTGATAAGTTTTGTCCTGTTAGAATAAATACAAGTGATGTTAATGAACTATAAGTCAACATAAATCCATGGTTATTTAATAATGATAATAATGCCCTTGTCTGGATGTCATAAAATTATGTGTTTACTAAAATGAGAGATAGGGTTGATTACAATGAAGCTCAGAAATAAATACCTTTTGCAACCCGCATGGACAAGCCAAAATCAGCTAGCTTCAGTTGTCTTGTACTAGTTTGAAGAATATTCTCAGGATTTATATCTCGATGGATGACGCCCATCTCATGGAAGTATTTAATGACCATTATTAATTATTTGATCAATTTAGCAGCCTGGTGCTCAGAGTAGCATCTATTCCTAGACATCTCATCGATTAGGCATCCACCAGAGCATAATTCCATCACAAGATGCAAAGATTATACATCTTCATACACGGCTTGTAGTGTGACAACACTGGGATGGCCTGAAAGATGCTGCATAATCTCAACTTCCTTATGCACATTTTCTTCAGTCTTTTTGGGCAGAGTCATGCAGGCCAGCTCTTCTCCAGTAGCCTTGCTCTTGCATATTATTACCAGACCAAATTTGCCTCGTCCCAATTCTAGGCCTAAATAATAATCAGTTTCAAGCTTCCGCTTCCTGCCAGTCTGAGTAGCATGATCAATGCAACCAACGTCTCTCTTTAACCCTCGTCCTCGTGAATTAGGTAAACAACCCCTTCTTGGAGGAGGAGCAATAGCAGCTGTTGTAGGATGCAGATGTCGGGAACCCAATTCTTCATCCCTCATCTTTTCTTTCCTTCGCTTCCTCTGCTGTTGGAAAGAAAGGTGTGTGGCCAATGATGTTGAAGATGCACCATCATCACATAGATGAGCTCTCTGTTCCAAAATGGCAAGATCTATTGTTGCTCCTTTTCGCTTGCTTATTAATGAATCCATAACCAAGGTCTCTGGGGTTTCTTGACCACAAGGGACGCGAAGAATGACTATTTGTCAAATAGGAGCTAGGGAAAACAAATCGATCTGCGGACACAAGAAAAAACCAGTAAATAAAACAAGAACAACCACTCATACGATCTAAAATGCTTCTTCAAAACAAAAAGCACGAGAAAACAAAGAATCAAAACTACCTACGTTGTGTCAATATATGACAAGCTCATGATACCCTCTCGTTTTCTTCATAATGCGTAGTCATTTCTACACTAACGAATACCCTATTTTCTAATTCACGAAATACATCAAATACCCTTCTCAATATTCCACCGAAATTAATCCAGAAGAATTATAGCGCCCTCTTTTCAAATCCCATCCCCAACATTATACATCCTACTACCGCAAATATGCCCCAACCCTCCTTTCCACACAGAGACGCGAGAAAAAGAAAACCCTGAGCCCCAAAATTTAGGAATCATTACATACCTTTGGCATTCTCTGCTGATCGCCTCAACTCTCGCTAGAATATCCGTGAGAAAACCTCAATTTCGCATCCGGCAAGTGCATAATTCCGGGTCGCAGAACTACAATGACTGATACAATTTGATAATCCTCGATGTTTGACAAGTCACTTTCGGACCACCAAATTCGCAATAGAAATACTCATTCGGCTCAGCTCCAAATAGCATTGTCAATGCTATCACCGAACACCCCACAAAAGTCTGAAATATTGTTAACATTAGTTGCTCCGTGAACTTGATGATTTTACATTACAGGGAATTTCAATTTCACGGGTTTTACAATGAAAATAACAGCAACCAACAACTAGAACCTGATGATTTTACATTACAGGGAATTTCAATTAACAGAGTCGGAGGTGTCACCTAATTGTACCTGGGTGGCGAGCTGCAGAGTGGAAGAATTGCAGAGCGGGAGGCACCGAGTCGAGGAGGAAGGTGAGTGACCAGCCCGCGGGATCGCAATTCCTTATTTCAAATTGGAAATGGCAATAACTCTCCGCGGTTGCAATTCCAGGTCAGACCTGATCTGTCAGGGGATGTCAGTGCTGCCAGCTCTTATCGGATTTTCTGTCAGGGAATGTCAGGAATGCTAGGGGAGGGTGGCAGAGAAGGAGGATAGCAGAGCTAGGGGAGGGTGGCGGAGGGCGGAGGGATTGGCGGCGGTTAGAGCCGGACGATTTTCCGGGCGGTGACGGAAACTGGGCCATTCCTCTGCCTAGGTAGACTACTCCAATACCATGGGTAGGTTTCATCCATTTTGACCATATCCAAAAAAGAATATTACATTAAACTAGACATTGAAATTAAGTTGGAGAGAGATTTTTTATAAAAAAGTGTGAGAGAGATGTGTTATGAAAAACTTTTGTTATTAAGATGATTTTTTATAAGAGACCGGAAAATTGATAAAGCTCTACACTGTCAATTTTATTTTAATAAGTCTCCTTTTTATAATGTAATTAGGATTATGTTTGTTATTTAATAAGATTTATTTTTTCTTTTCTTTTATCCTCCCAAGTTTTCACTTGCCCGAACATCGAAGGATGGTGTCTATCTCCTCTCCTACATATTGTCTAGCTTTCTCAAGGTTACATCACCTGCGGGATGCAACGCCCTAACACACCTAAAATCAATGCTTTTGCTCCTCCTCATTGAATATGAATCCATATCACCATGGCATCACTCTGGTTCATCACAACGACCACCTCACTCACAACTTGGCCTCTTTCAACCACCTGCTCTATCCCTGCACCCATTGTCACTCTTGTGCCCTTTGCTTTCCCATCTAACTCCAGTTGCTTCACGTGTTGGCTATGGCAGAGGGGGCGACATGTTGGGCATGGAAGAGGTAGAGGTCACCGCCCATCTCCCCTATTGCTAAGGAACACTGGCTAATGTTCGATCGTGCAATCTCTGACCATGTTCGTCACAAAGTCTTCAAACTAGAGGCTGAAGAAGTCTTTCATGATCACAACACCATCTAGTCACTCTATAACATTCTTTCTCGATACCTCATTGACCAGGAACGAAATAAATCTTGGGATACCTATTGGATAGCTGAGATATTTTCCTTTTATACCCATGTTGACACCTCCATGTCGAGTCTCTCCCGGGATCTCCACATCGATTCCCCATTTGACGTTCCTTTCCTATCCTCTTATAGGCTCTCCACTTATGTTTCAATGCCCATTGGTTTCGTCTCTCCTCCTGCTAGCCAAACTTCTGGAAATTGCCCATCTCTATCCCGCAAGCCTTAGGCGGTCTTTATGTCTCCAGATCATATGCAGGCAAACATTCTAGCGATGTCTCCTCCTTGACCAAGTTCACGTGGGAGTTACATTTTCAAGGAGACTTTAGATGAAGCGAACATGACTGGCCCTCTCGATGATGGTTGCAAGTTGCAACAGCAAGTCAAAGCGACCCATGGCTATACAAGAACTATCTAAGCGCTTCCAGGTCTCTTCTAGCTATGGCTATTTTGACATTTTGTGTTTTCCAAGTCTGTTTACTGGTGGCTCAACATTATCACAGAATGCCAGTTCATATTTCTATAAATTTAAGTTTAAACATATCCTTAAGATGCTACAGACAAGACTTGTTTTAAAAATCTTAGAAATGTTCGCTTGTTTTTCTCTCCAAGGGAAGAGAACTATGAAGAGTGATGGGCGAAGACCCCCCCAAACCTTCTGCATGTACCTTATGTAAATCTCATTGTTAATATAATGTGAATCTTTACTAATAAAGAAAGAAAAAAATCATGTTTTATATATGGTTGTGCGTTGTTTAACCAGACTTCTTGGGCATCCAAGTGATTAATTATTTGATTTCCAATTTTTTATAAATAGAATAACTAATATATTTGTTTTGTTGGAAAAAATCCTAATCTATCTTCCAGTTGTGGATGTATTTGTTTGATGTAGGTTCGTAAATATGCATTTGATGCAAGTAATAAGGCTATAATTTTTTTATTAAAAGAAAAATAAATAAATAGCACATAATATATATATATAGAGAAATGGTTGTATTTATATTAATAAAATTGAAATCTGACCAGATCCATTGCAATTTTAACAATGACAACTCTTCATTTTTCCAAAACCGCTCTGACCAGAGACAAAGAGCTTTCACATGTTTCCTTTCTAGATAATCAACATGATTTTTCTTGTACATTCTCCAAAAATTGTCATTCACTTTAACATACTTTCATAACACACACACACACACACACAGATATATGTAGTCCCCCGGCTGACCGGCGACCTCATGTTTGCGTTGCTCTACATCCTATTGCATCTCCATTTGCATGGTGAGATTTGAAGAGCGAACTCCCATTTTGATCTGATCATTGGCACAACCCTCCTCAAGTGCAAAGACTTCTTTAAGGACAGACACCACATCAATCTCCACTTTCTCGTTGAGGTTATCCACTTTTCCATCCAAAGTTCCTAGCCTCATTATAATGACCTTCGTAGATGCCTAGACACTCTCTAACTCCTTTTGCAAGCTCTTTAACTGGTTCACAATAATGGTGAAATAAGACTTGGCATACGAGATAATTTGGCCTCCTATATTTGAGACCATATCCTCGACCTCTTTCCTGAAGGCTTCAAAGGAATTCCCAGATGCATCTCCAGCACGATTGCCCAATGATGAAGCCATCTTTTCAGCCCAACGGAAGGTGCCTCTAACCATAATGTATAGACTTTCCGGAGAAATCTCCTTATAGCTATGATCAATTCCAGTTTGATGACGTGAGAGGATTTCCCATTATTAATGCATTGTGATAATTTCTTCCCTGTAACCATGTCATAATTCATAACTTCTTGCCTCGAGTTGTAATGCCACACAATCGAACTGATTCGATCCTCCCTCAGCTCGGATATCACCCTTTCAATACATCCTTTCTGCCTTAAGTTTCTTCCTAACTAAGCCTAGATTTATTTCATTCTGCCACTGGCATTTAATATTGTCCAGTTCCGTGTTAATGGCACCAGTGTACTCCTTATACTTCATGTTGGCGGAAAAATGATGGATGGGTTGAGACCCTAGGTTCAGGCACAGAGGCCAACAAAGGCTCTATCGTATTCTAGTGTAACACCAACATTTTCACCCTATTCAGAAAGAATAAGGCGTCTCACTCGAGGCATGTCGTGACCTTACTTAGATAAGGGGAAGGAATCTGGTATTGGAAGAAACCACATAGCGACCATCAACACCTAGTAAACCTAAAACTAGAACATCAAAAGTGAAATCATGACAGCTTAAACATTCAAAAAGAAGATATATTGTGCATGTTCAATCATAATGAAAAATTTAAAACGCCACATCAAGTCACACATAAATATTTCCGTAGAACCCTGTAACTCTTCCTTTCATTAGATTAAACAACATTATAGTGATGCATTGGGCTTGAAGGCCTCATTACATAATAGAAATTAAAGTAACCACATATACATGAGCAAGATAGGATGTAACAGTGTGGATTTAGTAGGCTTTGGAACAACATTTTGATGCATTTCCTTTTTTTACTTTGTGGCTTCCACCCAACCTTCTTAACCCTACGCTCGCCTGGACTGTTGCTTCTCCCTCAGATGCTCTACATTTCATCTCTTTTGGATAACTCTATTGCTCAGTTGTATCTTCTTCTTCAACTGTTAGTGTTTCTTTTAGCTCGGTTACGACTACTTCAGTCCTATCAATTCTCCAGAACTATTAGTCCTTGGTGGGTCCCTTCTCTTTCTCCAACTGTCTCCTCCACAAATTCCCAATGGTTACCTTGTCAAAATGTGGTTAATCTCCAAAACATGACACAACTTAGATTCCAAAATGAAGGACCCAATAGGCCCCAGTCACAACCCATTGACTCGTCCCCGAGTCAATCATTTGTCGGTGTTGCTGGTGTTGTTGGTACTACTACTGCTTCTTCCTATCCTACTCCTCCTTGACTGGTTCATTCAAACAAAGGACCCAACTCTAGTACAGACTCAATAGCTACATTTTTTAACCTTATGAACCTATGAAGAGTTTCTTGTTGGGAACCTGTGAGAGTGCCCGCTTGATTGAGGAACTACGTTGTGAGTTCGGCAGTAGGGTGGGCACAATGGGTCATCAAGAGTGTATTCCCATGAGTTTATGCATCCTCATAGATTTGCTATAGTGTCTCTATCTGAGCATGTGTTGGTGGCTTAAGGTCACAAAGCAGGTGCTTGGCCTTGCTCAACTCATCCTTGATTTTTTGGATTTGGGTTTCGAGGGCATCCACTTGTGCCAAAATCTCCTTCTTCTAGGCCTTGTCCTTAGAGTCCATGGCTTGGTTGAAAAATTGATTGGCCTATTGATTTTTTGGGTAAACCGGTTGATTAATTCACGCAAGGCAACCTGACTAGTCGCGAACCTATTGTAAGAGTCCTTTGGCTTCCTATCTAGATTGAATGGTAGAGGCTTTCAAGCAAGCTACTTCTACGATTTTCTACTCAATCTCACTGGTATATTGGAAAGCGAGATCTGGTAGTGCTCATTGAGTTGCAATGATACTTTGTTTGAGGTCTCTATTGGTCATCACGGGGTTAGTGTAGGCTACTTTGATGTGTTCGCAACATTCCAAGAGGGTGCAAGTTGAGAAGTCTTTCGGGGCATCTGTGACTATCTTTATGATTGAGGGCCATATGTCATGGAACTTTGTAGTAATTTGGTCAACCTGATTTTGGAGAATTTGTTTCTCCCGAAGGATGTGATATTGTTTTGTAGCAAGTGAAAGAATTTATTGTTGTTGTTGTGCATGTTCAATTGTTTGAACATTGTGCAATGCCTCAGTTGGGCGTGTAGCCAATTGAATAAAATTAAGCAGTTGGGTCGAGGACCAACCTTGGAGATCATCAGGAATCATAGTCGAGGATTGAGAGGCCCAACTCTGTAATGGTTACCCACTGGAAACTAATTTCTTAGATTTCCCTTAAGGTGATACTTCTCTCGTCGAGGGCTCAGCGGTGGTATGACGAACGTGGATTGTGGTGGAGTGCGTTGGTGATGAGGGGGCAGGATCAACAGGTAGGTTCACTCCATGGGTGATTTCTCAATTCGAATTCTTAAGGGAAATAAATTGATCGGTGACTATTAGTGGGCATGATTCAAGTAGTAAGTATAACAAAGGCATATGGACAGACTCTGCACCTAAAGGATGGGTTGTAAATTCCCCATTTATATTTTCGGTAACTGAGTGAATAATGGAGTCTACCTCCATTTCCATTTCAGTGTTGAGTAGAGTTCTGGATGGAAGTATGTCTAAGATGGTGGCAAAGGTCGAGGTTGTTCAAGGTGAGGGATTGCACGACTATGGGGATGTGGAAGAAGTGGAAGGTGGATTCTCTTCCATGATGAGTGGGGTGGTGTGTGAATGGGGTTCTTCTTCGGTAATGTCAACAACCTGGGTAGAGGTGGTTTTAATCTTTTTCTTGGGGACAGATGCTGGTTTGGTGGTAAGATGTCGTATACTTGGGATTGTGGGTCCAAATGAGAATGAGGTCCCATTGAAGGAATTGAAGCAATAACAGGCCTACAAGTCAAAGAAACAAGAGGATTTAAAATGAGAAATACAGAAAAGGTAGGAAAATGAATTACTGAAGCCGCGATGTTCTCTAGAGTTTCATGTAGGGACTGCCTGAGCATCTCAAGCTCCTTGATGACTGGAGTTGGTGTTTCCTCAACCTAACGCTTCCTTGAGGCTGAAGAGGCTTCTCCGGGTAGTTGTTGGGGCACCATTACTCCAAACAAGTATATATGCTTCCCCAGTCGAACTTCTTCGGTAATCCCCGACCAGGAAGAGACTTCGATATAGAAGGATTTGTTAGCCTCATACTCACAATCAGTAAGTCCAAAACAATAAAATTATGAAACTTGGAAAATATAATTCCTAGTTGTCTTTGATGTGCTCATCAATTTTAGAATGTGTATGTTCCTAATAGTTGAGGTCTAGTTAGTTGAGAGATTCTCTCCAATTAGTTAGACTCTTAAATTAGTGTGTGGTTAAGATATTCATTCAACCAAGAAAGTGCATGTCCAAGATAGACTAACTATATTGAGACATAGCTTGATGTAGATATATTGTATCATCATTCTTTGTGAATATACAATCAAGAAGCCTTTTCTGTCATATTTATGTCTCTTGAATTTAGTTCTTATTTTCTTTAATTATCGTCCATTGATATCATAGTTAATGGAGATCTTGGATTTACAAATGGAAACATGTGTCAAGCTGGGTTGAATCTGTATTGAAAACGTCTGGGACTTACATTGAGTTACGTGGAGGAGAAGTTGCAGAATTGCGTTGAACAGAGCTTCAAACATGTGTTGAAGTTCTGGTTGGAAACCTGTTGTGTGTGGTCACTGCGTGGGAAGTTGCGCTCAAATTTGTGTGAGAATGCAGCGCCCTGAACGAGTGTGACACTGTAGTTTTCATGCTCGAAAATCTATGATAATATTTCATGAAGTGTGGTTGCTGGATTAAACGAGCTTCATCGCATAACACAATTTGAAGTTGTAGTAGTACTGTGCAAAAGCATTGAGTCTGACGCCTCTTTAAGTGTGAATCCTTATGTGTTACTGTGCATGGAGGAGTTTTGATTGAATTGTGGGAGAATCATTGCCAATATATTATTGTTCAAAGATTATTGAGGAAGATTCCTACATGTAGATCATTACTTGTGAAGAGAGTGAAGGAGTTTTCTTGTGAGGATTATCAAGCCGTAGGTTGGAACAACGTTGGAAGACCTATGTGTGTGGAAAATGACATTGGAGACCTGCGTTGAAAAATCGTGTTGAACACTGCAAGTGCATAGACGGATAGCATTGTTCTTCAAGGATAAGATGCAAGGGAGAAAAAAGAGACTGTTCTGAGCTTCTCCATTGTCGGCCTGTGTCAAAAATCTAGCGTTCTCGTCGAGTTGTGTGTATAAGGAACTGCTTGTGGCTATTGTGAAATGAATTGAAGGTGTGGCTGGATGGACCTATCGCCATATAGTGTATTTGGGAGGTGATGGCCATTTTTGGCAGTTCAATAAATGGTGTTGCATTTTTATTGATGTTATCTATGTTGGGGATTTTATCTGGTAAAATCCCAAAAAAAAACACAAATTTAATTGAATACAGAGAAATGCTCTGTTTTCTCCTCAGGATCTTTTGCACAGGGAAGCCCCAAAACAAATTTATGAACAAAGCAGAGTTTCTCAACCAACATAAACTTGTATTAATTTATAAACTGCCTGATACAATTGTCTTCCTCTCTCTCGGAGGGATTCACCAAAAACAAAATTACCCTGCCTCTTTTACAAATGATTTTACAGTGCTGTGTAAAATCTTCTTTCACTGCTCTGTGAACAGTTTTACATTTATTGCAGTAAGAATAGAAATTATTACATAAGTTTACTGCTGTAAAATAAAAAAAAATTCACATTCACCACTGTGTGAAATTTTTCATTACCATTAGAAATGCTCGGGATTTCACCTTTCATATTCTAAATAAAAAAAATTACATTGCCTTCCCATTCATTTCAATAAACCAATACAAACACCTGTAAGAAGGAATCCAAATTTCATTCACTGTCGGGAGTCTTTTTCATTTTTACACTGTTGTGTTTCCCCTGTTCTTTTTCGCTGCTGCGAACCTTCTGCTTCTCCCGTGTGTAATACCAACTGAAGTCAACACACATCCAACCAAAACTATATGGCGTACATACTATATGGGTTAACCAAAAAAAATTACATGCCGTATGAAAACATTAAAAACTTTACCTAAGACTATGACAAAAGCATTAAATGTATTAAATGAAACGTGCGGTAAAAGTAAAAATAATGTCCTGGCAGGTTGATGAAGATCCTTGTCCATTGACCTCATCGGATGCAATTCGCGCACTAAACTCACACAAACCAATCGAAGTTTAGCTTTCGGGGAGTGGGTGGTTTTTTGTTCGTACATAGGACGCGTGGCAGCAAGTCGGGGTGTTTGGAGGCCCTCTGACAGAAACAACTTTTTGCAAAAAGCAGTGCGAAATGTACTGTGATTTTCTGAAGTGGTTTTCCGGAATAAATGCTGCGGGGCTATTCAGCTAGTACGACAGTTGAAATTACGATTTCAACACTCCCCTTTAATTTCAACTGCTGGGCATTCAGTCATACCCAAACATTTTCTCAAAAACTCAAAGCTTTTCTGGTCCAGTGGCTTTGTCAGAATGTCTGCTACTTGTTCCTAAGTCCTGCAATGTTCTAAGACAATTTCTCCATTGCTCACAAATTCCCTGATGTAATGAAACCTCGTGTCAATGTGTTACGTTCTCTTATGAAACACTGAATTCTTGGATAATGCAATAGCTGAGCTATTGTCACAAAAAATCATTGTTGCTTTTGCCTACCCTTGGCCTAAGCTCCTCAACATCCTTCTCATCCAAACTGCTTGACATGCTGTTGATGTAGCTGCCACATATTCAGCCTCTGCTGTAGACAATGCTACAATGCGCTGCTTCTTAGAAGCCCATGAAATGGCTCCTGAACCCATGTGAAAGACATAACCGGAAGTGCTTTTCCGATCATCTACACTTCCAGCCCAATCACTATCAGTGTATCCAACTAAATCTGAATTTTCTGACACTATATAAGATGCCAAACTTTTTAGTACCTTTAACATACCTCAGAATTCTTTTTGCTGCCTGCCAATGTGCTTCCTTTGGCCTCTCCATGAATCTGGAAATCAAACTAACAACAAACATTATGTCACGTCTAGTTGCAGTTAAATACATAAGGCTGCCAACTATGCTCTTGTACAAACTAGGATCAAAATCCTTGTTGTTGTCCTCTTTGCTGAGTTTTAATCCCATTACTATGGGAGTGATTGCTGCCTTGCACTCGTGCATATTAAATCTGCCCAACACTTCATTTACATATCTTGCTTGAGAGATAAAAATTCTATTTTCATTTTGATATACTTCTATTCCTAAGAAGTATCTCAGCAAACCCATGTCAGTCATTTCAAATTCCTCTTTCATGACTGCTTTGAAATTTTCAATGAGACAAACATCATTGCCTGTAAAAATCACATCATCTACATATAACATAAGAATTAGCAATTTACCATCTTTTTCTTTGATGTAGACTGTGGCTTCTCCCTCACATTTGTCAAATCCATTCTCTAGTAGATACAAGTCTATCCTACTGTACCATGCTCTTGGCGCTTGCTTCAGCCCATAAAGAGCTTTCTTCAATTTGCACACTTTGTACTCTTCACCTTTCTTCTCATAGCCTAGAGGTTGTTCAATGTAAACCTCTTCCATTAACACTCCATTCAAGAATGCTGACTTCACATCCATTTGGTAAACTTTCCATTTGTTTTGTGCTGCTATGGACATCACTACTCTCACGGTTTCCATTCTTGCAACTGGTGTGAAAGTTTCCTCATAATCTCTCCCATACTGTTGCTTGTATCCCTTGACAACTAGCCTTGCCTTGTGTCTTTTTATCTTGCCTTCAACATTGCATTTGGTCTTATAAACCCATTTGACTCCAATGACTTCTTTACCTTTTGGTAGCTCAACCAAATTCCATGTTTTGTTTCTCTCTATGGCATTCATCTCTTCATCCATAGCTTCTATCCATTTCTTATCTTTAATTGTATCTTCAAAATGAATAGGATCATCAACATGACAATACAAGGCAAATAAGGAATTCATTCCTTCATCATAAATGTCACTTAAATTTCTGAATTTCTTACCTCTTTCATTCGGTGTGCAAGTGCTTGAAGATGGACTTGAATGTCCACTTTGTGGTGTGCTTGGAGAAGCACTTTCATTTCTTCTCAAGGGTGTTCCCTGTTGTCCTTGTGTTGGCACTATTGTTTGGGGAGGTATTTCAGCCATCTCCTCATCATCTTCATCATGAGACAAACAGTTTTTAACATTCACTGTTTTCTCTATGCTTCCATCCCAAGCTCCCTCTTCAATGAATTGAACATCTCTGCTCACAAAAAACTTCTTGGTAGATGGGATATACAACCTGTAAGCTTTGGATTCCTCACTGTATCCAATGAAAAGACATTTCTCCCCTTTGCTATCCAACTTCCTCCTTAGCTGATCTTGAATGTGTGCATAAGCCACACATCCAAAAACTTTCATGTGGGTGACTCCTTGCTTTCTCCCACTCCATGCTTCTTCTGGCACTCTATTCATCACTGCTTTTGTAGGACACCTATTCAAAATATACGCTGCACAATTTACAGCTTCAGCCCAATAATCATTTCGCAAATGCTTTCCCTTCAACATGCTCCTCGCCATATCCATGATGGTCCTATTTTTCCTTTCAGCAACTCCATTTTGCTGTGGGGTGTACCTAGCTGTGAATTGCTTATGAATTCCATTTTCTCTACAAAACCGTAGGAATTCCTTGGAGATATACTCACCTCCTTTGTCAGTTCTCAAAACTTTGATATGCAGCCCGCTTTGATTTTCCACAAGTGCTTTGAAATTTCAGAATTTTTCAAACACTTCACTTTTGTTCTTTAGAAAATAAACCCAAGTCTTTCTGGTGAAATCATCAATGAATGTTAGAAAATATTGGTTGCCTACTAGTGATGGAGTTTGCATCGGTCCACATACATCTGAGTGGACAATCTCTAAGGGTGCTTTTGCCCTTATAATTTTCCCTGATGGAAAACTTTCTCTATGTTGTTTCCCCAAGATGCAACCTTCACAAAGGCTGTCCGGTTTCTCTATCA
>APFE031311969.1:9734-30326 GCA_000404065.3 Pinus taeda | reverse complement strand
AATATTGTTTGACTCTTTCATGTTCAGATTCTCAAAATCTCTCCTCAGCAACTGTAGTTTTGCTGTCTTCACTTTCTCCATGCCTTGATAGGCTGTCTTGAGGGTTTGCCATGCTTCTTTGGATGTCTTAGCTGCTGCTATCCTTGGAAACACACTCTGGTCCACTGCTTGATACAAAAATACAAGGGTTTTTGAATCCTTCTTCCTATTTCTCTTTAATAGATCTTTCTCTGCCTGAGTTAATCTATTAAACTCATTTTCATCTGCTGGTTCTTCAAAACCATATTGAACTACTTCCCATAAATCTTGACAAGCAAACAGGGCTCTCATGGTTATTGCCCAATAGTTATAGTTTTTCCCATTGAACTGTGGGAATTGATGATTAAACATACCCATGCTGGTGCTGGTGCTGACCATTCTAGCACTCTCAGCTATGCTTCTAGATCCTTGACTGTGTATTTAAATAACTGATTGTTTATTCAGAAGTAACACAAAAAAAGCCTTTGAGGAATACCTGAATCCTTTTGCGTGAGACTTCACTTTGCTGGAGAAGATTTACTGCTGCAAAAAAAGGAACCTTCCTTCAACTTCTTTACACCCTCAAAGAACCTGAACCAACTCTGATACCACTGTTGGGGATTTTATCTGGTAAAATCCAAAAAAAAAAACACAAATTTAACTGAATACAGAGCAATGCTCTGTTTTCTCTTTTTGCACAGGGAAGCCCCAATTTTTTTTTATGAACAAAGCAGAGTTTTTTAGCCAACATAAACTTGTATTAATTTATAAACTGCCTGATACAATTGTCTTCCTCTCTGTCAGAGGGATTCACCAAAAACTTTCACCAAAAACAAAATTACCCTGCCTCTTTTACAAATGATTTTAGAGTGATGTGTAAATCTTCTTTCACTGCTCTGTGAACAGTTTTACATTTACTGCTGTAAGAATAGAAATTCTTGCATAAGTTTACTGCTGTAAAATAAAAATAAAAATCACATTCACCACTGTGTGTGAAATTTTTCAGGGATTTCACCTTTCATATTCTAAATAAAAAAAATTACAATGTCTTCCCATTCGTTTCAATAAACCAATACAAGCACTTGTAAGAAGGAATCCACATTTCATTCACTAGTCTTTTTCATTTTTACACTGCCGAACCTTCTGCTTCTCTGGTGTGCAATACCAAAAATAATTACATGGCGTATGAAAACATTAAAAACTTTACCTAAGACTATGACAAAAGCATTAAATGTATTAAATGAAACGTGCGGTAAAAGTAAAAATAATGTCCTCGCAGGTTGATGAAGATATCGGAGGCAATTCACACACCAAACTCACACAAACCAATCGAAGTTTAGCTTCCGGGGAGTGGGTGGTTTTGTGTTCGTACACAGGAAGCGTGGCAGCAAAACCAATCGAAGTTTAGCTTTCGGGGAGTGGGTGGTTTTGTGTTCGTACACATGAAACGTGGCAGCAAGTCGAGGTGTTCGGAGGCCCTCTGACAGAAACAACTTTTTGCAAAAAGCGGGTCGAGGTGTTCGGAGGCCCTCTGAGAGACAAAAACAACTTTTTGCAAAAAACGGTGCAAAATGCACTGTGGTTTTCTGAAGTGGTTTTCCGGAATAAATGCTAGGGGTCTATTCAGCTAGTACGACAGTTGAAATTAACATTTCAACAATCTAAGCGCAAATTTTCTTGTCCATGTAACGCTCCAAGGTATGATAAAACTGTATGATGGTAAAATTTATGGTGTAGGGTAGTTGTTAGAATTTTCTAAGGAATTTTTCGAGGAATAAAGATGGGTTGCAATTTAAATTTCATTTTGGGTCAAAATGTAGAGAAAGAATCCAGTGAGATAACCATTGGTTGAGCAAGTGAATGGAAGCAGGTGAATTAGTTCGTGCAGGTTCATAGATTTGGATTCTTTAATGCATAAGTGTTCCAATATGAAGGTTGTTATTATAATATTGTAAGCCTGTGAAAAATAAAGATCTGAATTTTTCTTTTAATGTTTGGATTCCACGCAGAGTGTGCGCGTAACGGCCAAGGAAGCGTGAATAACGGTTAGCAAGGAGAAAAAGTGGTATGCATGTGGATTTATGGAGCTTTGAATGTGTATGGAGTGTTGGTCTGGTGCAACCTTGCTGGCTAGAGAAGCAACCAGAAAGCTCTGACACAGAGTCTTGATAAAACACTGAAGATTGTGAATTACATTGAAACCGCTGACTAATATTCCATAGCTGGTTCATACAAGAATGTTGTTGTTGGTGGATATGCATGGAGGTGGTTACAATTATACGTAAGTTGAGTCTTTGACATTTTTTGTCATCAATAGCTACGTGAATTTGACACAGATTGATGAGATTTTTTATTGTGGCTTTAGTTATAATCCCGTCAAAGTGCTGGAGCAATAAATTGCAGGGTTCAACGCTCATCTCATGAAGCGCATTAAAAAATATTCGATGCTTTAAATGATTATGGGCAAGAAGGATTACCTTGATAATGGACACGTCCTCCATGATTTTTCAGTATGATCGGCTCAGAATGATGGTTCAGGTTCATGTAGCATTGCCTTAATTTCAGTCTCAACGATTTATTGGTTTGCTCCATAAATAGTACTTGTTTCACATTTTTTATTATAATAATCACTTTTGAGTGGATCTTAAAATTTGGCACATAAAACTTATATTTAAAGAGCATGGTTTTATAGGGGTCATGTAAAAACTTGAGTTTGGGAGTAATTTAAAAAATGTTAGTGGAGATATAAGGTGGATTATAAAAGTAATTTTTTTAAAAGATGTGTAATAATGGATTAATAAGGGTATTATGCATGGAGAAGATATTATGCATGGTAAAGGATGCATGTTGAAGCCTAGGAGAGAATTAACGTAGTTTGCATATTTTTTGGTGTAAGCGTTTATAAGAGGGTTTTAAAAGGGTTAAGAGAGTTAGTTGAAATTAAAATTAAATCGAATTGAATTGTATTGTAATTGGTAAATTATAATTTTTTGTAAATTTACTTATTAAAATTACAATTTTTTGTAAATTTACTTATTAAGTTGGAATTGTACTGGGTGTATTTTTGGTTGAATCTCATACCTAAGTTGTGATTGAATCATTAAGTTAGAATTGATAGGGGTTGAGTTCTTTCAAAGTTAGATAATAAATCATTTGAACTTGTTATTACATTGTAAAATCATTAACTTGGGAGCATTTTTAGTAGTAGCTGACGCTCTAAACTTGTCAAGTAAGCATCAAATTGAAAGAAGCAAAGCATAAATATAAGACCAAGCGAGCGTGAAATTGAAGAAAGGAAGTTTAAGCAAACAAATGAAAGCGAGCGAGTTCAAATGGAGAAAAGTATTCAATTATTAGAGTTTATGAACATTTTGATACTATCCACTGCTGAGGACATAGTGAAAATCATCAAAGCCACTCTTGTTGATATTAAAAGGCATATACACTATTCACATGAGACCATTGAATTTCTCCAACTTGAATCACAACTACAACATGATGAGTTGCAACAGAAGAGTCATGTTTCTGAGTCATTCAAAAATGCAAATTCAAATGATGAAGATGATTTCAACAATACAACTTCAAGTGTAGAAGTTGTACATGATCAAGTTCAACCTTCTTGTTCCAAGCCAATCATCAAACCATGGGAGGAAATCTAATGCAACAAAAATCAAAGTGGTTTAGGATATCACAAAGATGAAAAATTTTGCATATTCTTGATTATTCAAAACCAATCAAGTTCATCAGTGGAGGATTTCTTGATCAAGCAACATCAGAAGTCAATGAGAAAGCCGAAGAAAAGCCAAGATTTCAACATTGTCAAAGAACTAGTCATATGGAAAATCATTGTTTTGATATCCATCCTTGTCATCATTATGGAAAGAAGAATCACTCACTAGAGAGATGTTGCAAATGAAACCAACCAGCTAGATTGAAGATTAATTATGCATGGATTGATCCTTGGGAGTGGTTATATATAGTCAAATGATCGTATATGTTTTACAATAGAATTTAATCTCACATGAAGACAAATATTGCAGCCAATATTGAAAAGTTGGTATTCTCATGCACCTAAAAGGGGGAGTACAACAATGAAACTCTCCATCTTAAGGGGGAGAGTTCAAAACAAATGCAGATGCTTATGGTCTCTCATTTCAGTTGACAAAGGGGGGAATTGATGATGAAATTGAAATTAAATTGATGATAAGGGTTTTCAGACTGAAAGTTTCGAATTTTCCAAGGGAAATCAAAATTTGTTAGTGGACAAGTGATCAAGATGTTGATTGAGAGAAAATGTGGGAATTTTTGTTCACTTGGATGGTCATTGGACCCAACAAACAATAGATAGATCCTTTTGCATTGTAGCTTGGAATTAGATTGAGTTGCCAAGCATTTTTAGGGATGTGTTAGACTTTCCGTTGATTCACTTATCTTGGTTCACTCTCTTCATATTGGAGTTTTTGGCATCCAGTTTTGGAGGCTTTTCAGGAAGCTTTTCATTGAGGCTCAGCTCAGCAGTTTCATCATGAAGACTTGGAGATGGTACCAGGTTCTTAATCTGAACTTATGATTGAAGGGGGGAATGTTAGCCTCATACTCACAATCAATAAGTCCAAAATAATCAACTTATGAAACTTGAAAAATATAATTCCTACTTATCTTTGATGTGTTCATCAATTCTAGAATGTGTATGTTCTTAATACTTGGGAGTTTGTTGAGGTCTAGTTAGTTGAAAGATTCTCTCCAACTAGTTAGCCTCCTAGATTAATGTGTGGTTGAGATATTCACTCAATCAAGAGATTGCATGTTCAAGATAGATTAACTATCTTGAAATATAGCTTGATGTATATATATTGTATCATCATTCTTTGTGAATATACAGTCAGGTTTAAATCCTTTTCCACCATGTTTTTGTCTCTTGAATTTAATTTTTATTTTATTTAATGATCTTCAGGCTTCTTCGAATAACATAAAATTTTGGGCCCACATCTAAAATGTGTTAGAGTTGGCGCACTGACACTGCACCTAGGTGCTTCCATGACTTACGCCAAGCCATATATCTTGTGACTATTCATTGAGGAGAGATGGTGGGATTATTGGTCTAGCCTTGGTGATATCCAACATTTTCTTATACCATTCGGAAAAAGAGGCAACATTGATTTCCTTACTGCTGGGGTCCTCGAAGGTCTGCCATGTTAAATACTTGAGTGTAAGGGGTTGGTCTTTAGTAACCATCACCATCTATCTCCCCTCTGGTGGGGACCATTTCCACATAGCTAACGTGACAATGAGATATCCATATATAAAATGAGTGGCTCTTTTATAAATATCTTCACAAGCATCAAAGAGTTTGTTTAACAAAAAACTACTCCAATTCAATTGTATGCCTTGCACACAAGCTTCCGCAACTGAGATATTATCCAATGTGCATTCACCTCTTAAGAAGTGCCGCATGAGCTTTCAAGCAATCATGTAATAGGAAAATTTGGCGTTATGATTATAAATTGGTTCTACCAAGGCACCTTTACCTCCACGCTAGGTACCATACTTCTTGTAAT
Organism: Pinus taeda; assembly: GCA_000404065.3. Classification (NCBI taxonomy): domain Eukaryota; kingdom Viridiplantae; phylum Streptophyta; class Pinopsida; order Pinales; family Pinaceae; genus Pinus; species Pinus taeda. The sequence continues at coordinate 24,750 of APFE031311969.1, read as the reverse complement.
AATTGTCATTGCATGTCTTCTTCCCCTGCTTAGACATATTCTGAAATGCATTCGATACTGTGGCTCTAACAACAAATAGCCTTGTAAGCTTATGATTGTTAATGGCATGAATCATATATTCCTTGTCGAGCCACAGAGACCCTCCATGCATCTTGCTAATGAGGAATTTTTTGCATTGCATCGCTAAATCTATAGTGTCGAACATTGGAATACCTTGTATATTCAGAAGTGTTGACCTCTGTATTCCTCTAAAGTCTTCTCTAAATTTTGTCGGTTTTCGTTGAGTTTGGAGACAACTTTTGTGTATACTTCCTGCTTGAGAGCTAGAAAATGGAAGGATTTTGAGAGATACCTTAGCTTTTGATACTGAGAATCTTATCTATGCCATGCAAATTAAATACAAATGCTTGACATGACCATTTTATTTGACCACTTAACTAATTAATACAGTAACTTTCCCTACACGATCCCAACTGTGGCAGCAGTAATGACGGCTAACCAGACCTGACTCGGATGACGCAAAAACTGGAAAAGGGGGGTGGGAATGATGGGTAATTATGGGGCTATGATTGCATGCGCCTAAAAGTTGATGGATGGATCATGCGATGGATATTACAAGAGAGATTTCGCCCAAATTTGAATTGATATAGGGAATTATTACTAATTATTATGGATACAAACACTGACACGTGCGACTCCCCAACCACAAATAGTTGCAGAGAGGTGAAGCTACCTCCGCAACTAAAAGAACTGGAGGAAAGTTATTCATGAAAGAATTCGACTAGAATGACTAACTAACTAAATTAACCGACACAAATGACAACCTAAAAGAACTAACTGAATCTACCTAGACCTACCTACGATCATCTTCTAGAGACCAAATTATTTTGATGTAGAACCAGTTGAGTAGTGAAAAGGTTTCAGGCATGCACCAATCACCCATCTAGGCAGTAGGACACCATCCAATTGTGTGATCTTGACATCTCTTGATTCTTTCACTTCCGCAACTATGAAGGGTCCCAACCAATACATTTTCAACTTTCCAGGAAACTTTAAGAACTTACTATCGTATAGAAAAACATGTCCTCCAACTGTAAAATATTTCCACCCTATATGTTTGTCATGCCATGCCTTTTGTCTCTACTTTTTTATAGTTTGGTGGAAATCTACCAGAAACCTAGTCTCGTCTAGCTCCCATAGTTCTTCCAACTACTTCATAATTGATTCATCCTCTATCATGCGAGTGGCTCGTGGAATGAAAAGCTTGGAGATGGTAAAATCGGCAGGTACTACAACTTCTCGTCCATACACAAACTAGAAGGGCGTATACTTGTGTAAGCTCTTGACTATTGTAAGATAAGCCCCTAGTGTTGCTGGAACCTACTCGTCTCAATCATCTTTATTGGCTGAGCATATCTTGGTTAGTTCCATCTCTAAGATTTTGTTAAAAGCTTCCACAGTACCTTTTTCTTGAGGGTGATACGGGTTGCTCTTATGGTGTTGCATCATAAAGTTTTGTAGTAATGAGACTGTCTCATTAATGAAATGGGTCCTGTCATCACTAGTGAGTCTTTGGGGGCACCCAAATTGGGTGATAATATTCTCAAAGATGAATTTGGCGGTAGTGTTTGCAATGCAATCTTTGATTTGCGTAGTTTTAGCCCATATGGTAAGGCACTTTGTGGTGATAATAATATATCTGGTGTGGGAGTGACATGTTTGTGGGTTAGTAGGTCCTGTAAAATCTATTTCCTATTTCTTAAAGGCCTACAGTGCCCATACCAGTTGCAAAGGAATTTCATGCTGATGTGATGGATTTCCCACCCTTTAGCAAACGTCACACCTCTTGGCATACTCCTTAGCGTCTCATAAAATTGTTGGCCACCAGACTCCCGCTTGCAATGCTTTCCTCACGATGCCCTTCCCACCAACATGCCCACCCACAATTCTTGAATCAAACTCCCATAATACATCATGTCTTTCATGATTAAGAACGCACCTTCACAATATTTTATCAAGGCCCAACTTGTACAATTGTCCTGCGATCAACTGGTAATCAGAAACACGAACCACCATGTGCCTTCACTATGTTGTTGTGTACCCCTCTAGGAATTTTCTTATGGATAGAAATACTGCAATGTCCTCCAAGTAGTCTAGTATGGCTTCGACTAGAAACAGGTCATCATCTGGAAACTGATCATCTATGAACCCTCTTCCTTCTCTTGGCTTTAACTGGGAAAGGTGATCAGGGCCCACATTCATTCTTCTTGGATTTATAATTACTTCAAATGTGAACTCTTTGAACAACATAAGTCATCTACAAATACTTCCTTTGAGTACATGCTTATTCACAAAGTACTTCAAGGCAGAATGATCAATGAAGAATTTGATTGGACCCCCAGGAGATAGTGCCAAAATTTTTGTAGTGAATATACCATTGCAAATGCTTCATGCTCAATTGTAGTATAATTCCTTTCGGCTATGGATAATTTTCTGCTAGCAAAATAGATAGGGTGATCAAGATTTCCATCTCTAGGCTGAGCCAGGATGAACCCCAAGGAAATACCCAATGAGTTAATGTGAACATGGAATTGCTTGTTCCAATTTAGATAAACCAAGATTGGTGCACTTGACAATTTTTACTTCAAAACATTAGAAGCAATTTCACATTCATCTGACCATGCAAACCTTTTGGCTTTCTTCAATAGCTTCTCTAGTGGTGCATTGATCGAAGCATAGTTATGGATGGACCTCTTGTAATATCTTATGTGACCAAGGGTGGATCTTAGCTTCTTAATGCTTGTTGGCAAGACCATATTCAAGATCATTGTGACCTTAGTGGGATCAACACATACTCCCTCTTTGTACACTATATGGCCCAGAAGCATTTCGAAAGGGACAACAAATATGCACTTCTTTAGTTTCAGGGAAATCTTTAGCTATCTACAATGGTCAAACATCACTTAGAGAAAACTATAATTCTTCTTTAGCAAATTGTAGATGGTTTAGTCATCCATGTAAACTTCTAGAAACCTGTGAATATAATCCCTGAAAGAAGCAATTACAAATCTTGAGAATATCGGTGGGGCATTATTGATTCCAAAAGGCATAACATGGTATGCATAGGTCCCCATTCAGTGGTTAATGTGGTTTTCCTCTTATCTTCCTTCACTTTTCGGATTTGGTGGTAACCAAAGAATCCATTTGTAAAAGAGTAAGCTTTGTTTCCTGCCACATTATTTAGAACTTCATCGTTGAATAAGGTAGGGAAGGGATCATGAACACATGCATTATTCAGACACTAGTAATCCATAGATAATCGAATTTCTTCAGTGTCCTTCTTATTCTGTATAAAAATTGGACCGACCCACTTAGCCTTGTTGACTGGGAAGATAAGCCATGCTACCAACTTTTTGTCTATCTCCTTCTTCACCTTCTCTTTGAATCTTGGGTTTATCCTATATGGTTGATGTTTCACTTGCATTGCATCAAGTTTAAGCACAATCTTCATCTCCCCTAACTCTACCTTAATCCCCTTGAGCTATGAAACAGACAAAGGGAACAAGTTTCATACTATCTTAGGAGATCGAAGATTTCCTTGGTACTCTGATCATCCCAATAATCTCTGATTAATTCTAGCTTTGGATTCTCATCAATATTAATGTTATGTTTTCGCAACTTCAAAGGTAGTAGTTGCAGACGATTGGTTACAGGCCCATCTTCAACACTCTGTTCCCCCTCAGTTTCCTTGAATGTTAGATATCTTAATTCCTCCAAATCATCCTCATTTGGTTGTCATTTGATCTTTCCACAAGCTATGGCTTCATGGAATATGGATTCATATAGATGCTCAAAGGTGTTCTGGTCTATGCATCTCTTTGCCAATTGTCCTTCCATGAACTGAACCCTTTTAACAGCTTGCAAAGCAGTTGTGATCCTTTCATCACTATCAGTAAAGGAAAAATATCTGATAAATTGAGTTGTCATAAAGTCCCAATCACCGGTATGTATCCTTATCTCCTCCTTTATGTACCATGCCTTTGGAAATGTCCCCAGGGTGTGTAAAAACATATGCACCCAAAGTCCTTACATGATCCATCTAGCCTTATAATCTTGCAGGTGTTTTCAAGGATTAGAGCTTCCCCAATACTTGATGAATTTTTGTGGGTAGTCCTCTGAATACCCAAATCTAACTCTCATCGATGTCTTAATCTCCTGTCATTATGTAAGATGTTTGCGGTGAAATGCTCACCACCTTGCTGGTGTCGCTTGTAAGGCGACATCCAATAAGGTAACTTTGTGTTCTTCAGATACAGTTACATCAACTATATTAAGAAAATCATTAACAAACCACATGTCATTGAAAATAAGGATTTCTCATACCTAAGTACCAACCTAGTTGATACAATGGATCATGGTGCAGTGCCTATTGTTGATCTCATGCCTGCTCTACTGCCAATTATCCCACACAACCTCGGAGCTGACCTCTAAGCTATAAATGCTCCTATGGCTGATCGATCCTTCTGTCGTCAAATTAATATAGTCTTCTTTTGTTCCCGCTGTGAACCAGTATAGCTGATCCAACAACTCAGGTTCTTCCTTGTCATTTTCTAGCTCAGTGAACCTTGGTCCTTAGTATGGGTCAAGGGGTTGGATCACTCTAACTCCCTCCACTTCAAAGGTCATCAACTCGTTGTTTAGATCAATTATTGTGTAATTCTTAAAGGCCTAGTCTATTCCAAGAAAATTCAAGTAGGGGTCTTTGTCCCCCATAATATCGATTATTGCATAGCTAGCATAAGCTTTCACCCCTATTATGTCAATTTTTACATCTTCTAGCGTTCTATAACACCATCCTCCCACATTTACCCAAGTTAACCAGTTAATTGAGGTAAAAATGTGACAAGAGGCTACTATGATGCGATTCAACTCCCCATGTACAATTAAGGAAGTGGAACTGACAAAACCAAACCAATTTAACCTTCCTTAGAAGCTACAGACCCTTTAGGAGGAAACCAACCCTTCTAGGTGCTTAAACCCTTAGAAAACTTGACATTTTACTGATATTAACCCTCATTCACTCCCATGAAAAGCCATGCATGGAACTGATGACTTCCAGTCCCTCCCATATCAAGGCATGCCAGCGCATGTGGACTTTTTTAGCCACTTCTGAGCCAATGACCCTAGATTATGAGCCACTTTTTCAAGTCTAGGTCTTAGGCCACTGCCAAAAACTTCATGAAACCTTAATAAATGATACATAACAATGGAAGAAGGCTACTAATGCAATCATTGGTACAAGTACTCGATTTGATCCCTAATAGCCATGATAGATATTTCATCGAACATGTCACAAATATGTAATCTACAAGTCATAACAATAGAATAGATCAAAGCATAGGGATCTCATACTTATTTGAGATTCATAAAGAAGCATTGATTCCTTATCACAATAGTTGCATTATCATCTATTAGGTTATATATTCATTATACATTCATTTTCTGATCAAAACATGATGAGAGCCATACATCAAGTCTATCATAAAACATACTCATAACTAGCATATAACCAGTAGAAATAGCAAGGATGTAATAGCCATAAGAATCATATATGAACTAGTAAATTTACACATGAAATACCAAGGAGAAGTAGCTCTTATTAATGAATGCATAAGCTAACCAAGTTTGGGACTTCCACGAACAACTTGACCATAGATTGGTCTGAAACAAATCTTTCCTTCAGCCAATAACCCACATGCCATATTATAAGCATGAATGTGGGACTCAAAACAAAACCAACAACGACTTCCTCAAGCTTTAGTGTATATCCCACCAAGGGATTCCTAGGCCCGAACCCTCATCAATACAACCAGACTTTACCCCAATCCCCACTGGATCACTAGGCCTAAACAAGCATGGATGCCTCCAAATCTCTCCAACTAAACTATGAGGAACTTGTTTGTCTCAACCTCTCAGCTTTACCATGTATCCTTTCATTACCATTCAAGGGATTCCTAAGCTTACGAGGTCACAACATTTTGGGGTTTACTATGTACCTTGCCATTACCTGTCAAGGGATTCCTAGGCCAAATCAAGGGTATTCACCACTGAGCTTTACCATGTATCCCACTATTCATAGGTCGAGGATTCCTCTGCTCAATTGAGGTCTTCACAACCAATATTTACCATGTATATTGTTACCCACTAGTTTGTGGGTGATATCCATAAGAGAAACATTTTCTCCGTGATGGTCCTCAACCGACAGCCAACAACCCCTCACAGCCACCAACTAGCTCTATTTGTCATTTCTCCTCCACTTGAGCCAACCATGTGGTCCCTCATCCATCTTTCATAATCATATGTTTGAAGGTTGGCCTCCCAAACCTAAAGGTGTGCCTTGTTATTTGATAATTGAGTATTCTAGTTTATTTATCATGGAAACTTTAGGCATGCAATAATGGGGGGATTTTGTGGAAAGAGTGGTCTAAGTCTATGCTCTTGTCCCTTAGGTCTCTTTTGGGATGTTAACATTGCACCCTAGTCCTGTGGGTTCTCTTTTTCCGGCCTATTGGTTTTAGGGATGGTACTAGATGGTAAAACCTAATTTTGGTTGTGTGGTCCCACTTCCCAATTCACATATATTACTCCCCTTTTGCTCATTACACCCCCAATCATCTCTCCACCCACCTAGGTCCACATTCCTCCATTGGGTCCACATAGGGTCCCCACCCCTCCCCTTACCCCACTTATTGAGTTGGGCTTGGAAAAATGCACATAGGTTGATGCACCTAAAAACAAAAGGTCATAATTGGCCACATTCAACAAGAAATTGTACCACAAAAATGTAAAAGATGGTTGGGACAAAAGCATTTAGCACATGGGAAAAATCCATGGCATGAGCTCTACCCCATTCAATGGCCATCACCTTGATTCCTACATGACCCTTAATGAGCCTCCTTTATCATTCAAGAACCCATGATTTTCCCCACCCTCGGTGGTCAATGAACTGCCCCAACTTATAAAGGGGTATCCATTTCTATACTTTACGCATCATACTCATTACCTAGAGACCAGAGCAATTAACTAAAGAAAATCATAAAGAGGAAAAATACATATGAAGAAGGGTGGAAAAATCAAGGTCGGGGTAATTCATGCGTCATGATTTCTCCCTCCTACACATTATTTATCCAAGTTTTGGATTCCCATTTATTAGCCCTTGTACCATGTCATGTGATCCAGGTTCCCCCTTTCATTCCCTACTCCATTCCATCATTATTCCACATGCCACCACCTTTTGAAGGATGTACCATGAACATACCACCCCTTTTAGAGGCAGAAACCACACAATAGGATGCCTAGTTAACCCTATTTGGAGTTGGGTGACATTAGCACATGCCAAAGCTCACTATGGAAGTGCATGAAATTGTGAAGTGCTCACTTGTTATCCATGGTGTTGGGGAAAATTAATTGTTTAATAAATAAATAAAACAACTAATCACCTAGACATTACTTATCAACCCGAGGAGCGGCTTTTTATTTCAAGGCAATCAACAAAATATATGCATAACAATACCAACAGCTAACACTGATTCTATATGATTGTGTTCTATACTATAAAGTTCATTCAACAAGAAAAAAAATGTAAGACTTAAATAATAAAACTAAAATTAAAAATAAGAAAGTAACTGACAGGAAAAACAATTATCCTAATCACACAACTTGAACCATTGCTAATTAAATCATACATTCATGAATTGGAAATTTAAGCTATTTCACTCAACATAATTCAAATGCTAATCTATGGCAACAAATCAAATGAAATCTAGAGTTGCAGGAAATAACAAATCTAGAAAATGCAGTAACTTAACAAATTACTTGATTAAAATGGAAATTTACTTTAAAGAACAACGATTGAAATTCAAAGAAACAAGCACACAACTAAACTATTGTAGATGTTCAAGGCAACACCTCGTCCAAGGTAGTGGGCCCAACTGCCCAAGACTCAGTTTTGCCCTGATAAATAACTCAGATTAGATTACAGATAACAGATGTAGAACTCAATGGATAGCTTCCCTGATTAAAACATATGAGAGAAACAATTACATAAAACTGAAGTTCTTAGCTTTGCCTCTAATTCAACAATTTTTCATCTCCCATATCTCATCTCCTACATCTTATCTGATAATTGTCCATCTTCTATCTCCTAATTATCTCTCCATTATCCCCCCATTATCCCCTCCTCTTTGATCTATGCTTTCATTTAAATACATAGAGAGAAAAGGGAAGTTACAACAAATCTGATTACAAAATGACTTCCATTACAATTTTGGATTGATTACATAATCTTAATAAACAAGATCAGATATGAAATATCTTCCCATCATGATTCAGTTGGAACAAGTCGAATCTAGTATTGCAATTGGGAGAATTTGGAAAACGACCGCAACAATAAATCTGAGAAAATTATCTTCGAAGAACCTTGCGTTTCTCTTAATACAGATCGAATTTCAGAAAACTTCTCATTAAGAAACTAATATGGTCCGTTCTGGACAAAACCCATGTTTTGGATTTTCAAGACTCTCCTTGATTTGTCTGAAACATCCAATGTAAAACTATCACTTCTTATTCTAGCGAATTTCTGAGTTGGAATAATTAATTATGAGCTGGATATCAAATTTGCAATCTAGAAAAGATCTTGGAGGCTAATATCATGAGTGATGTTATAACAAATTTATTAACAAACCATCATTGGTAAAATCATGCATAATAATGGTCAATTTATTAAAAATAAAGGTAATAAATAATATTTATCTATAAGAGCATAAATAATTATAAAATGGAATTATATGATAAATGGTGTGATAAAGAAGGGTAGAAATGGATGAAATAGGCTTTAAAACGTGATAATAATAACAACAAATTAGTGGCCCAACACATGGTTTATAAACTCTTATACTTGATTTCTTTAATGACTTGGTGTGTTGTAAGGCACGGGGATGCATTGGATCTGATGTAGGATTGCAGGTGGTTTCCATTTGGTTTTGGTCTCCCAATATAGGATCCTGACCCCATAGGGATACATTGCAACATGTAGGGTGTGTGTAGAGATCCATGGGCCTCCATAGCAACAAACAACACTTCATGGATCCACACAGGCATTCAAAGATTGCTTGTGGTTCACTTATTTGACAAGGAAGATGCATTTGGTCCATCATTCCCAACTAGCCCCAGGGTTTCACCATACACTTTGCAGATAATGTAGGGCTTTCATGATGATGTGGCATCACCCACACCATCATCCTAGCCCTTTCAGATGATCTACCAGCATCTTCAATTTGTTTGGAGACCCATGAGGACACTTGTGTGCCCCCATATGTCATTTGGAGCACCACAGGTTATTACAAGGGACCAGCGCTTTGTCCACTACTTTTGGGATTTAAAATACATATTATGGCACATATGGATTCCATTAGGCCTCCTTCAAGGCCCAACAAAATGCACTATTTATTATTCGACCTCTTGAGAGACTTATTCTTTTGTTTATGAGCTAGTTTGGTGGGCTTGCACCAAAAGCTAGTTATTTTTCACTTTATTTTATTGTAGGGGCTTATGTTGGCATAATTAGCTAAATAAAACTCATTATAAGTGTATAAGTACAAGTGATGTGAATTCATTTTAGCAGCATCACTTGGATTGGATCATATCTTCTTGTAAGATTTTCACTATTTTTTGAGGATGAGACCTTTTGGATGAATGGATGAATTTTGATGTTTGGTTATTCTTGTTTGTCTTGGAGCTTATATGATTGGAATATCTTGGTGATTAGATATATTATTATTATATGTAAGTACCATTTTAATTCTATTTTGATTCTTTATGTTTCCGCATTCATGATATTGGGATTTTCACTATTCTATGGTTACTTTATTGCTTTTCTTGGAACAAAGTTGTGGAAATTGAATCTCTAAATAGTGTTGTATCATGATTGGGCCATGTTTAAATGAATGAATGTTCCTAGATACATAATTGTTTGGATAAGTCTCAAAATATTGTTGAATGAAGTATAAATGACCTTGAAGCTACTTCCATTAAGCCCTAATGCCCAACAAAGTTGTCTTTTAGGCCTCCTTAACAAGCGGAAATCAATCCAAACTCTAAATATTCCATGAATCCATCTCTCCCAAAGGAAAAACCATTGGTCCTCCTCCGGTGATCACTTTAAAGCTAATTTATCTCACCTTCCCCTCTTTTCTAGGCCTAGTCTACACAGGTCACCTAGGGCATCAATTATCTCACAATTTAACAATCCAAATACTTTGAATTTTGGTCCACAACTACGCTAGTGTGTCCTCAATAAGGCGTCCAAATTTCATGATATTTCGATGGTGGGATCTTGAGATATCCCAAGCCCTAAATCGAAGACTAATTCTTGCCCTTGGTTTCCCTTAGGTTAGTAGCCTCATTTGGATGCTTGCATTTCCTTTCATTGAAAATTCATTCTTTGATTCATTTCTCCTCCCTAATTAGGTCAAACATATAATTGATTTCTAAATCTTATCTACTTGACCTATCCTCAGGTCCACTTGGTCTTGTGCGGTCCCATAAATTATCAAGGTTAATTCTTCAAAGGTCACTTGGAGCCCAAGTTTCCACAATAATTTTAGGGCTTAGGGATCTCCATACTAAAGAAACATACTCAAAACCTATCCCTTGAAATTCTCGTTAAGTCCTTGATGGGATGAGATTTTGGGGGTTAACCAAAATCCCAATTCCCAAATAACTCTAACCTTAGGCCTATGGGTTGTGGCCCATAAGTCTCAACGGAAGTGTTCTAAAACTTTTCAAACATAGATATTCATTTAGAAAAAAAATACAATCCTTCTGGTGCTCAAGGAATAATATATGGGTTTCTTCCACTGAATACGCCTTATCAAAATGATTTTCCAGCCATGGAACTGCACCACGCTTTCGCTGCGATCAGGCTGTGTAGGATTGTCTCCTTAGAGAGACACTGATCAATAGCGTCCCAACTTCACCATACATGAAATTTGTGTCACGTAGATCCTATATACAGTCCAGTGTTCAAACCATAGCAATCTATGATAGCCAACTCAATATATGGATAAACACTGGCAATGAAGCTTCCACGTGAAGGATATTCGGTCAACAATTTGGACAGTCATCAGTGATTACTATAATCTTGAGCTTTTCAAAACCAGAAACGCTTCACGTGCACTTTACTGAATAGTTATGCCACAATCTATATGTTATGTTCTGCAAAATATCTGGACCTCCTACCGCGACTTCTACTTCAACTTCAGGTTAGATTTAGTAATAAAACTATCATTCGACTCAGGTCTCTGAGCTTCAATGCGCCAATGTAGACCCACAAGTCAATAATTTATTAAAAAAAATGGCACTATGATAGAATCAACACAATGCAAAATTCACAAATTCACACCCAACATACACTATAACATTCTTCTATTTCTTATGCAAAACAGGTACATACTAAGGCCTTTCAGCCTTAGAAACGAGCTCACGCTCGGCTACATCTTGCTCACTCACAATTTTCCTCACAAATAAGATATCTATTATACTCCTATTGCATTACATTTATATAAGAAGTCTTAGGAAGGTCCCATCCTATCCTCTCCTGATTTTTCTCCACAAAAACTCTCCAAAAAAGGTGCATGGCTGTTAACAATAGGAAGTCTATCGAGACTTATCCATTCTCTCTTTAATTTTTCTTTAACTACTTTAAATCGGCTTTAACTCTGTTTTAAAGTAGATTTTCCTATTTTTCTCCTTCGATTCATCTTCGCTGGTCCACGTCTTCATCGCTCCACTTGGATTTTTCTTTAATTAAGAAAAGGGTGAGATGCACCTGCACCAGACTCTCGAGGCACAAAAATTTATGACCTCCTGGTCATATGCTTCTCCTTGTCCTTAGTAATTTTATCCACTGCATTCCTTCACTAGAACTGCTTTTATGATTTTCTGTGAGCTGCAACCAACCTCTGCAGTAACAGTCTCCTTTGTTACACGATACCTCACCAAGCCCTCCTCACTCGGTCTTTTGGCATCCTTCTCTAGGTTGTTGCAAATCTTCTCACCTTCTACTGCCGCCATCTGCATAAACTCTCCAACTTTAACATAGCTGTACCTCTTTCCCCTTATGCTCGCATTTTTCTTTCTTCTCTCAGGAATCCTTTCCCTGCTCTGATACCAAAATGATGGGATGAGATTTTGGGGGTTAACCAAAATCCCAATTCCCAAATAATTCTAACCTCAGGCTTGTGGGTTGTGGCCCATAAGTCTCGACGGAAGCGTTCTGTTATCACAAAATCAGTACTAAGGGCTGCTACTTAATAAGATCTCATGAAACTGTTTCAGACCAGGCTTTAGACTAAGGTTTAGCCTCCTTAGTCAGAGAGGGCTCTCTCACAGATTTTTGATATACCTTAAAGGACAAGAAAGATGGCTAACTCTTTAATTAGTATATAAAATTCATGCTGGTTGGAACAACAAAAATAAGGCTTCTCCCATTGGCCTCATGGAGTCATACATTCCTACAGTAAACAAGTAGCTACTCAATCATGGAAACCAAGGCATATAATGTCTCAATGTTCAAAACATCTACCAAGAAGAACCTCAACTCAACAAAACATACACAAGAAGTCTGAGCATCAGTGATGAATTTAGAGTGATTGCATGTTTAGTGAACTGTAAAACAAGATGAATAAAACCAAACCACATATATTTGAGCATTTGAAACACAAGATGAATCTTGGGAAGAAAAAGTATCCTTTCTATTACTGTCAAAGTCCTTTACCAATATGAAAACTCTGTTTTTTGATAAAAATCTCCAACCCTTTTTACATCAGAGTTTTTCCTATATATAGGAAACAAAAACTAGACTACCTTGAGTCTCCTCCTCCAGCATGAGGGGAGCTCGAAAACCTATCATTAATTACCTTATCTATATTTAAACTAACTTATTAAATACAAAGGTATTTTGCTTTCAATACATAGAGTCTATTCCTATTCAAACTCTAATTCTATCTCCTCGTGTGCATGATTCCCTCTTGATCTTTGACACTTGTGCTATTTCTGTAGTGGCTGAAATGCATTTGAGAGGCATTCACTGAATGAGCTGCCTTGGATTCCAACTGTGCTGATGACTCAACATTTGGTGAAGATATATACTCTGTTTTCACGGTCCCTGCTTTCCATCCATCTTTATTTTCAAAAGAACGTGCTTGAAACTGTTTAATATCTTTGATGACCACGCATAACACCATATGCCTAATGATCTGGATGTGTTGTGAACTGGACATGTGTTTAACCCAAAATTTCGGTAACCCTACCAGAACCCTAATATTTCGGTCATAAAGTAGCTTTAGGAAGACTTTAGCAAAAAAAAAACCAAATGTTCTACCTTTTTGCTCCAATGCTTACATCTGTCATTCTTTGAATGTTTTGGCAACCTTTTATGATCTCTTTCCTATCCTCGAAGCATTCCCTTACAAAATTTGCTGACTTCAGCATCAATTTCATTTTTTCTTTAAAAACAGTCACCTACAGCAGTTTCGTAGCGCGCTACCAAACTGCTGTTTTTTTTCAAAATTACAGTCTTCAATGAATTTACCAATTACTTTGTGACTGTTACAGCTTCGCTTTTGGCTCAAAAATTCCTAATTTGTCTTCCTCTTATATATGCCTCAAAAACCCATGAACTTAAAAAAAAAATAAAACAAAAACTTGGAGCAACATCTGACCTTAAAAATTTGCAATTTTTTTTATTTGACAGCTAACTTGCCTAACTGAGCTTTTAGTTTTGCAAGTTCGTTTTCCATGGCGGCAATTTCTGATACAGTTTTCTCTAAATTAGCCATTTCTTCCTCAGCTGCCTCCCATTTCTCCTTGGAAGATGAGGTTTTAGTTTCCTTGACAATGGGAACTTTTTTCTTCATATCTTTCTTTTTGACCTCCTTTGCCTTTTCTGCTTGAGCTATCTACTTTTCCATTTCTTTGGCCTGTCCTCTGGTGTATATTTTTCTTTTGATTTCCTCTGCCTTCTCTGCTTTAGGCAGTTGTCTAATTTCTTTTGTTGCAGTTACCTTGACAGCTACCTCATCTTTGTGGACTTGCTCCGCTGCTTGGATTTGTCTCCTAGTGAGTGGCCTTCGGGATTTGAACATAAATTCCTTACCAGACTCTTCAAACCTTAGCCTTTTTGAGGCTTTTGATTTTTTAGTGCTATCAAGTGATGACTGGGTTAGGTCAATAGGCATTGACTCAACCTGCATTGATGTGGCTTGTTCGAAATCAATTGCCTCCAGCAAATCCTTTAGACTAGCCTTTGACATAGGGCTTTCTTCCACTGCTATTGATTTTCCTTTTTCTCTGCTTAGCTGACTTCTGGTTCTGATTCTTGTTACTTGTTCAATTCCACTTGGCCCTGATACATCTTTCTGGTGTTTGATTTTCTCCTTTGATGACTTGGGTGTCTCTTTTGCTGATGGTTTAGGTATCTCTTTTATGACCACAGACTTCTCTGATTTCCTTGACTTAGTTTTGGATTTCTTTTGGTCTTTTACCTCCTTCCTGAGCTCAGCCAAGGTAGGTTCTTCAATTCTTCTTTCTTTTTCCCTATCTGGCAATGGAGTGAGACATGTCTTGCTTTGGAAACCGGCCATAAAAATAAAAGAATCCCAATCTCTACCAATTTTTTGCAAACTATCTAACACCAGCAACTTTATTAAACCATGGTGGAACAGGGAAGTTTCACAATCATCTTTCTTTAACTGAACTTTGTCACACATTTTACTAAGGCTTCTGAATAAGTAAAAATGGATGTCTATTGATGCTCTACCTGTGAAATGTAACAAGAGTTTGAAATGATAAGAATAAACTTTGGTGTACCTTCCCTCACATGTGAGGTATTTCTGGATGCCTGTAAGGAGCAGAGCATAATGTTCTTTTATATAATTCCTTGGCACAGCTTTGGTGA
>APFE031311963.1:0-10537 GCA_000404065.3 Pinus taeda | reverse complement strand
ATGCCAATAGGGAGAGCAAAGCACATTGAATGGTACAATGCAAGCACAAAGAAAACGGACTATATTTCCATCCACATCATCCCTCCCAGCAACATTAAGGAAATCCCTTATTGTTCTTCTACTTCCAGAGCTTGCAGAAGTACCATGAGGAGATGAGCAGCTACCAAATTTATAGGTTGCACTTGATTTAGAATGAGTTTCTTGTTTCTTGTTTTTTTGTTGTACAACCATCTCTATTTGATTCTATTTTCTTCTTTCTTCAGTTGAAATGTTTGGGCAAATTTTTACCCCCATAGGACCCTTTTTTTCATCACTGTACAACACCCCACAAAGATGTCATCTCAGATGGGTATATGAACCACAATATGGTTTTCCTCCATGACAACCATGAGGGCACACAAATTTGTAAAATCCACCACCCTTTTCCCCATCGAGTTTGGTCACATAGTTCCACAAACGTGTTGATGTAGCTTTCCCATCTTGTGTTTCAGTATCCCCTTCAGGTTCATCCCTTCCTCTTCAAACCCTTCCTCCTCATCATACATTGGGTTACTCATATTGGGACCACTGTCCTCTTGTGTTTCTTCTGTTCTATTCCTATTCCCCTTTGCCATCATTAAAACCAAGAGTGGAATGATACATAGAAGCCAAAAGAACACCATCCTGGAATATGGATGTAGGTGGTGGACAACCTGTAAGTAAAGGAGCAAGTAGAAACAATGGGAAAGAGTAGGAGAGGGAGGAGAAAAATACAAAAAAATTGTCAAAAAAATAAGGGAGTTTGGGGTTTGAACTTATCTCTTTAGCTCTTGGAGATGAAGTCCTCCAAGCTCTTGCTCCAAGCTCCTCCTCCTTCTCCTAGCTCCTCCTCCTTCACTCCTCCAAACTCTCCTCTCTTCTCCTCTCCTTTCGTCTCTTCTCTTCTCCTCTCCTCTCTTCTCTTCTCCAACTCTCATAAACTCAAAGTGAGAAAATGAGGAACGAATGGGGGCTTTATTCTCTTCATTCCTCACCTTAACCTCACTCTAACCTCACCCTAACTCACACCCTTTATTCTAAGTTAACATAAATTAAAAATAAAAATAAAAATAAAAAGATTTTTTGCCTTGCGCGTGGCCTCTTCTGGAAGCGTACGCTTCCTCCTCCAAAGTGCCACGCATTTGAGGCCTGAAGAGCGCTTCGGAGGCCTGGAAGCGATGCTTCCATACTACGCTTCCGAATTTCCAGGAAGCGGCAAAAAAATTGGAAGCGGCGCTTCCGAATTTCGGAAGCACGCTTCTGGCCAAGCTTCCTAGGCACTTCCATATGGGACGCGCTTCGGGGCTTGGAACTGGGGGGGGGCACTTCGTGCAACATTGGTCACATATCCGATAAGAATTGCATACACAAGAATGATTGCAGATGGGAGGCAAAGGGATCTGAGATTTCATACCTTAGTTAGGGTATGAAACACACCCTCTTTATCATCATACAAAGACCTTGCTGATCGCTATAGTTACTTTTGATTGAGTTTTAACTACCATTAGGATATATTTATGGGTGGATCTTTGAAGCCATGATGAGAATGTGGGTGCCTGATAAGCATGAAATTACAAATGAACGCTGACTTTTTTTTGCTTAAACACAAGTATTTATGCCTTCCATACTAGCCAAATGCTTGAGAAATGCATTATGTGTACATGGATAACTTCTTTAGATCAATGACATCAACAATAACATTGTAGAATCTTATTGGATGTCATTCAATACATTACTATTACAGGGCACACACAATCTTATTTGATGTCATTCAATATCTTAGTATTACAAGGCACACCTTCAAAAAATATTTTAGCATATTGCATTTTCTATTTTTGTGCAACAACATGGGCTTGTGAAGGGTGTCTCTATTCTTAGTTATGTCAAGTTTTTCTAGTCATTGTATGTTCACTCGTTTACAATTTTTCTTGGGAAAAATAATTTTATTAGACTCCAAACCAATTAAATTACACAACTAACTTTGGATTTTTTTTTTCTTTAATTTCTATTACGTGTCTCTTTTTAAATTACCTTTATTGGTGGAATTCTCATTTTGTTGTCTGATACAAATCTGATTCTTGATAATGAATCTCTTTGCACAGGCCCAATATTTTTCAAATAGCTAATGGCTACCACCAAACAACTAACAATGCCTTGTGGCTAGAAATACCATTGGTGGGAAGGGATGTTTATGATCCATATTGTTCCCAATCATTCTCAGATCCATAAAACAAATGTTCATCACAACCATAATGATCTTTTATGAAGACAAATCCAGTGGGCTTGATAAGATATAAAAACCTTATATAAAAACTTGTTCTTTCGGTTAGAAAATCGGAAAGGCATAAATATTTTCTTATGTTGATAGTTACTTGTGATATATTTATGTTATTATTTACTTGTGATATTGTTATGTTATGGTCTTGTATTATAGTACCATTTTTTATAGTAGCCTAGAGCCTTTGAACATTTCACCATATCCTTGTCAACCCTATCCATACATGCAAATCGGGTAGCAAGATAAGTGGGCTTCATTATGGGGAAAACTCTGTAGTTAAGCGCGTTTGACTAGAGGCGATTTGGGATGGGTGATCTCCTGGAAAGTCTTGGTTACTGGGTGCAAGCCCCGGAAGTGGAGAATTACATCCCTCAATCGAATCCTCTTGTCCTACTCATGTGTCTTTTAAATCATACATGGACCAAGAGAGGGAAGAGGGATTTAAAAAACTCTATATAAATAGGCCATGGGAGAGCCAAAATAAGAGACATTGTTATGCTGGCCAAATTGTTGTTTAAGCAAACGACCATTACATTGTTAAAACCAAGGAAGTGAAGAGCACTATCATGTTGGCCAAATTGCTTCCAAGCAACCCAACATCTTAGTGAGTAAAGAGGAATCCAGCCTTTGGAGAGTCTTCACACTTCTTTGACAGAGAGGAGAAACTTGCAAAGAGATTGAGGAAAAGAAACCCCCTTGTTGAGGACATTTGAGCTCCCCAACTCAAAGAATTCTCTTCAAGTGTCTGAGATTCTAATTGTATTCAACCTCTACCGCTAGTAATCAATAAAGGGATATTTGTCCATATATTATTGATGTGTTTGCTCCATTTGAGCATTGTTTTGTTCATGCACCTCTTTGTTTAAGTTTATGGTTATGTATGCATTGTTTCCACTATTTACAATGTTGTGTCTATTTAAGTTTGTCCACCAACATCACCAATGTTGACTGTCATCCTTTGCAGGTAATAATCCGTTGCTAAGGGGGTGTTTTTTGGTACCCTTGTGCTCCAAAAAAACTACAACAGGGATGGTGACCATACTGATATCTTTTCATTAATCTAGATATTTTTTCAAGACCTCCTCTTTGCACAAAAATCCTTCAAGGTGCTCCTCACCTCCCTAGATTTTTTACAGTACCTTAGGATCTATTCTGAGCCCATGGAAGTGAAAATTTTTCAAATCTTTCTTTTTCTCGTGATTTTTTCTCTAACAGCGCAGAGTGTGTGTATGTTTCTGCAAAAAACCGTGGAGTGCACGTATGTTTCTACAAAAACCACGCGATAGATAGAAAGAAAAGATAAGCCTTGTATTTTTCAGTTTTCTTAGGTGATTGACAAGCTTTAGCAAATTTCCTTCACCTTTGCATTCTTTGTTTTCTTTCCAGTACCCGTGATTGCTTGAATGAACCCTAATTCAAGCAATTATTTTTCTTTGTATTTGCAACAAATATCCACATAGCTTAATTAGGGAGGAAAGTAAGTGGCCAAAATCCACATATGTTTTCAAACTATTTTTTCTTAAATTTTCTGCGAATCAAATTAGCTTAATTAATGAAGCAAGTAAGTGGCCCATTATCAACGGATCTTTCTTCTAACCAAAGAATTTTTTGGGACTAGGAGCAAATATTATTAGAGAAAGTAAGTAATCTTTGCTTCCCTTGTGTCTCCTAGACGATCCTGGGATTGCTTATGAAAACCTTCTAAAAAACATTTGAATTTAAATCTCCCTCATTAAACTCCATACAATTTAATAGGAAAAAAGCAAGTGGCCCATACCCACAAACAAATTTATTTTTTCCATGAAAGGAACAACCAACACTTAGTGAAATAATTAGAAGGATATTGAAAAGGAAAATCACATATCCATATCTTATCACATTTTGTATGCTCGCTTGCATCACACACTAAGCCTTCATATGCTTTGTACTCAAGGATCATCCAGTTTTTCGGTCTTTGGTTACTTAGTTTATTTTGGCTTATAAAGTCACTCCATAAGTGAATTAAGTCTCTTCAAAAACAACCATAACTTGAACAAATTAAATTATGCTAAAAAATTATACATTATAGAGCAATGGAACACATAAAAAATTGCAGAAATATAAACACATAAAACAAGAGAGACACAGATATACGTGGTTCACCCAATTTGAGCTACGTCCATGGAGAAACAACCAGTCCTTTCTTTATAATATCTAAAAAAATGAAGAGATACAACCTACAGATGATACGTTGTAATTTCCTCTTTGTTCTCACATAGTCTCCTCTCTCTTTCTCCTTCAGAATACACATATACATAACTGAAATGAAATTCCCTCATATATAGCGAGGGGTTGGCTTCTGGGGAAAAACCCTAAATTAAACATAAGTTATACTGTCAGATCATCTGCATAATGAATGGCTCAGATTGACTACAATATTTTACAAGGAAAATATACATCTATTTTTAGATTTGTGGGCGTTGCCCCTAAACCCCTGCCAAGGGGGGGCTCTAAAAATAATTGTCGCCCCCCGTGGACCCCCCTGGAGATAAAAAAATGGGCAACATTTCTACCCCATTACAAATTGGGTCCAATGTTGTGAGACCTCTAAAGAAGATAATTAGGCTCCACACCCAACAAATTTCCCCACAGGGGCCACCAAAAAATTTATAGTTCAAGTTAGGACCATTTCAGGTAGGCATCCCATAAGCCGCCATGTTCATATTTCACCATTACAACATAGTTGTTGACTTTCTAGGGAGCTTAAAAATCCTTCAATCATCCCATGAAAAAGAAAACCCAAGCATGGCAGAGACACGATTAAGAGGGGGTTTGACTTAGGTCCAGTGCGTGCGGTACTCTTTGGGGCTGCCTAATGCATCTAGTGCTCGGTACTGGTAATTGATTACCAAGAAGCTAAAGAATTGAATGCTCATGTGGGACGAAAGTACTTAGTGACCATATATAAGGAATCCTTTCTCTATAGGTGATAGTGCAGGTAGCACTTGAGCCTCATTACCATTGCCTTGGTTGATTCCTCAGCTACAGGAAAGCATCATCAGTTCTTTCAGGACATTTCCCTAGGACTCAACACAGGATATCTCCACAAAGCCTAGTTACTTTGAGAGCAGACATGATGATTAGGTATTCATATGAATTTTTATCACACGCAACAAACAAAAAACCATTTTCTTGTTTGATTGATCACATAGTTTAATTACTAAAGGAAAATAAACCATTTATATTTTCTTTTAGTTTTATGTATGTGATCCTATTGCATTGATATTTATCTCCTTCCCTCACCATACACAGAGTAGTACACACTCTAAATGGACACAATAGGGGACCCAAAGGCTCTTCGTCAATCTAGATGTTTTCTAAGCCTCCCCCCATTTCTGGGAGGTGTGCCAGGATTCCAACCCTCAACCACCATTATTGGATATTCCTTTATTGGTGCAACTTTTCTTGGAACTCCTCCTAGAAAAATAACAACCTTCACCACTCCTAAAGGATCCCTGCATGCCACCCCCTTTGGGAGTGCACACACCTCTCTTCTAGAAAGTCCTCGAGATACCCATCAAGGTAATCCTCCTGTGACATCCCCACATAGGAATCCATTGCATATAGCTGTCCTAAATAGTTTTGCAATGGCAGGTAATGCACAAATCCCATTCTTAACTTTGTTAAATCTCCTAGATTTAAACAATCTAACCAATGACCCGATTAAACATGGCCAAAATTTTCCAACTAAGACCACAAATCTCCCTTCAGATATTCCAAATTTCGATGGAAAGCAGGGTGAAGACCGAGGGGACCACATCATGATGTTTCACTTGTGGTGTTCATCTAATAGTATCACAATAGATACTATTAGATTACAACTATTTCAACACACACTAATAGGGCCCACTGTGAAGTGGTACATAGACCAACCCTCTGTGTCTCATAAACCTTTAGCTCATTAGCTACTTCTTTCCTTACTTTATTCTAACTCCTGGTCCACCATGATTCAGGTTTGGAACTCCTAACCAACTTCAAACAAGCACAATCTACACACATCTTAGATCATATCCATGAATGGCAGAAACGTCGTAGCATGTAACAAAATGACTTTGAAGATAAATTCCTCCTGGACATTTTCTTGAGATCCCTTACCTCCAAAATATCTAAAGACATGTCTAAAACATTCCCACAAACCGAGGAGGAAGCCATTAGTAAATCCCAACAACTAGAGCTTATCTATAACCAGTCTGGGTACATTTATCACATGCTCCTAGATGCCCTACACCTGCATTCTTATCGAGAAATCAAAGGCACATCCAATACTGCTAATGGAATAATTGGGGCCCTATCCCAAAGACATCACACCAATAATTGTCAATACCCTACGTATCTAGTTAATGGCCCATCATATGATGCTACACCACTATTTCAAAATACAAGGTATTATAATGGTCAACCTGCACATATGCATAATATAGTCAATAGGGTTAACTAACACCAACCCCTGCAAGGAGGCTTGTATCATCCCCCTCAGGGAAACCAATACTCCTCCTTGAGTACAAATAAGGCATTTTCTCCCCTAAAGCAATACGTTAACCAGGGACAAGAGAACCAATATTCTCCTTTCCCAACACTGCAATAGAATATCTCGCCAAAGAAAAATAATGCATGGGTGAATATAGTGCAGCCATCTCTCGCTTCACTGCAACAATAAGAAGAACAAACCGAATTTGGTTAATCATCCTAATGGTGCTAGGAAAAAACCTGAAAATAAGCCAAAGGGAGAACTCGATTGAGGAGGCAGCAATCAGTAGCAACCCCCAAGGGCACCGAGAAGGGATAAACCCAACCGGAACCAAAACCAGGGTACGAATAAAAATAAATTGCAGAAATAGGGTAAGAACACTAGTCTCCAGACTAATCATGCATGCGCTATCTGTGGGGAGCACCACCATTATACCCATCACTATCCTCTACTTCCTAATTTGAAAAGGATACAAGACAATATGGGGCAAGGCGACCAACAAATTGCAGTCATGTCGGAACCCTCCCCCCACCAAGGAATTGTTAACACACAACAACAAAATTCCCAAACTCACCCATCTAGAGGGAACCTCAACAATACTCTGAACCATGATATCTTCATGTCAGGAGAGGACATCCAATTACAAATGAGGAATCAGACTTATGAGACTCCCCTAGAGCCCAATCCATCCACCATGCCTATGGACATACCTGCTGGAGTATTGACCATCACGCGACCATCTATAGATGCCATGCCTAAAATGGTCAAAGGACCCTTATAGCACGTAGGGCCCAATTCAAAAGTTTCCCATAGTTACAGCATAGTCGATGACTTAGCTCAATCAACATCATCTATGTTAGTGCTTCAAGTCCTGTAGATGTGCCCAACCCAACGGAAATCCCTACTTTACGCTTTAGGTGCCATCAAGCTATTTGATTCCCACATCATGGTCTTTGACTTAGACAAAGCTACTCCACGGCTGCCCTCAGTCGTCACTTTCCAAATCCCTGTCTCAGTCTAGAATATCGACATCCATCATTGAATCGTCGATGAAGGGGCTTCCACATGCATCATGTCCAAATCCATTTGGAAAAAATTAGGATCCCCTGAACGTAAGCCTTCTGACATAATGCTCAGAGAATACGATGGACACCCTTTAGTCCCTGTCAGCTTATACCTTAGCGTGTAAGTTAAGTTGGCTATAAAAACTGTGTTAATAGACATTGAAGTACTAAATGCCTAGTTGGATTACGAAATGATCATAGTTGTCACACCAGTGTTTAGAACAATGATGTCCCCCCGCGATGGGAAGGCCATTACCATTAATTAACTCACATACTATGAGAAAGAAACTTCACCCACACCAGATGGCATGTTTCCCTTAGTATCGTCCTGCCAAGAGGTGGTCACTACTTACACTGAGATTAGCCCAAGCTAGTTTAAGCCATCAACCCTCCTAGGAACATTCCTAGGAGACCCTCCGGTAAGACAAGATCTTGTCCCAAATACCAGAGCACTGGTGTGCATGATGACTTCATAAAACACTGCTCAAACCCCAAAACTAGTTCTAGACACCCCACCCCCTGCAACTGAAGAATTCGAGACCTTATCTCAAGCAACCACCCAGAAGTAAGAACCAGTTTTTGGATAACCACATTATTACTAACCCAAATTATTTGCCTAACTCTATCACGAATATGCCCTTCTTATATCCACCACCAGATTTTCTCTCAGACCAAATTATCATAAAACTCACATTTCCTGACATAGCCCTCGCAATACCAGTCTGGTATTTGTCCCCCAAGCCCATCCCAACTAGCACAGGTTACAACACAATAGTTGTAGTCCCTATTCCTCCCGAGGACAATAAGACACCCCATACATCGCATACCCAAGTACCACCTACACCACAAGCAATGTCATACCAACACCAGCTAAACCAAAACAAATAGATAATAAAAAAGGTAAAAAGGTAGAAGCCCCAAATGCTCCCTCCTCTGGGATCCCTCAACCCTGCACTATGTGTGAAATGATAGGACACCTCACTAATAAGTGCCCTGAATTAAAAGGGCTCAAAGCTCTACTACATGGCCCAAAAGAAAAACACACCCACATATATCAGATCATTATGCACTAATCACACATGAGCCATCTGTGCAAAGTATGGGCATTATACCCATGATTTCCTGAAGTTCCTCGATACAAATATACATTAGTAGTGCTCACCCAACCCGATTCCCTAATACTCTCCACAGAGGATGGTTCCAAAAATATTTCTTATGTCGTAAGAGAAGAAGATTCTTGCTCCTTTCCTTCAATAGGTCCATCAACCTCCACCCATGGTCAGAGGCGATTTGAGCAGACACATACCTCACCATCACCTACTTGTGCTTTTTATGATGCATCAAAACATTTAATCAACCAATGCCCTAAGTTATGGGCATTTAACCAATATTATCCACTTCCCCACATCACCCAACCAACGAGATCAAGGTACAAGCGTCACACTTGCCAAATTTGTGCCAGGAACCATCATGTTTGACATTGTCACCATTTTTCTTTTTTTCGTCTAATGTTAGGATTCATGTGGTGATTTATTGCAGAGAATTCAGATTTACCTAAAGTAGAGATCGAACCATCAAGTCATTCACCAACCCCCAAGAATGAAGCATCAAGGTCCATTATATGCGTGTTTGAATAACAGTGAGCCCCAACAATAGGGAAAAACCCTTATTATATTAGCCCCCTTCAACACCACCAAAACAGATCAGACCTTCCATGTGGTGACCAAGCATCAACACCCAGTACCATGAGACTAGTATGTTGAACCTGTACTGATACTACTCATACCAATGAAGCCTGCCCTATGTTACACACATTTCAACAGCTTAGGGTTCAACACTATCATCCCATGGAAGAAGCCTCTCTTGCCCCTCGTACACCAACAAGAGAGAAAGATCTTCCTCCAAAAAATTCACAACCACCTATAGCTAATATTCTACCACCACCCAATGCTAACGACATGCAACATCATATACAATTTATTTCCTTATCCATAGGAACCATGGTCCATTGCAGTCTGCTCATCATTTTTTGGTGTTGACACCGCAAAATCTACCTCAATAGTGGTATCGACTCTGATGATGTAAAACCATCCAATATGCACCTTGTTAACCTATCAAGGTTCTATAGCTTCGGCTGACGAGTCATATTCGTGCTTTTCCACTAGCAAAACCATGTCTACATCTTAAGACTTGGTCAACTCTTAGTTAACCTTGGATAATCTTTTCCCCTCAGATGAAGATATTATTGAGCCCATGACGAAACCCAAATTTTCTTGGGATGCCATGCACCATCGTTCATTTTTCTACCTAGAAAAAACATTTTCCCCTAGCAGCAAGAAAACCCATGACATTTGTGTGATTGAAACAAAAGACTTTCTCCCCCCAGGAAAAGTAGATTGGTTCAAAAACCCCATCCCAGCACTGGATGCATTTGAGGAAGGGAACATGTCCAATATTTCACCTACCATTAAGGTAAATATTTCAAAAAATCTTGGCAAAGCTGAGAAAATTTCGCTAGGGGTAGCATGCTCCCCTGAAGAAATAGTTTCATACAGATCCCTATTCCAAGAATATAGAGATATTTTTGCATGCGACTACTTAGAGATGCCAAGCCTTAGGTCCACCATAGTGGAACATCATATTGACACATGGATGGATGCCTATCCTATC
>APFE031311959.1:0-14951 GCA_000404065.3 Pinus taeda | reverse complement strand
ATAAAAATGTTAATTATTGAATATTCAATGAACACAACCAATGATGAGTGCTATGCCACAACCCCATGGGGTTTTAGCCCACTAACTAGGGTTACTAACTTCAAACACGAATAACTCTCAAACCATGAAGAACTACGTGGTGTGTCATATATAAATGGAAACGTATCGACGAGTAGAATCCATATAGAAGATCCTTGACTCAAAATAGGATGAGTTGTCAAGTCCAAATGCCCATGCAATATCGAGTTAGACCCTGGTGCTGCTTGGGTCTACATCAATGGCAACCACTGATCAACAATCTCCCCCTTTGGTATTGATGGAAACACAAGTAATCCCCTTGTGATCATGACACCTCTTACTACTACCTTCTCTCCCCCTTTGTCATCAATGGCAAATGGTAATCCCCCCCAACAAACTGTCATCCTACGGCTCTGTACACACCTCCACTCCCACTTTCTACTTAGTTAGGTAAGAGAAATATTCTAATGATAACTTGGGAGAATAAAAATCTTTTTGCAAAGATACTCAAATGCTTCATGAGGTAATGGTTTGGTAAAGATGTTAACAATTTGTTCCTTTGTGCCAACATATTCAAGCTTGGTAGTCTTTTTGGTGACCTGCTCTCTAAAAAAATGATATTTGATTGGATTGTGCTTTGTTTTGGAATGGATCATAGGATTATTGGAGATACTTATGGGATTGGTGTTATAGCAGAAGATGGGAATAAGCTCATAAAACTTGACTTGAAGATCTCACAAATTTTGCCTCATCCAGAGAACTTGAGTACAACAAGTTGTTGTCGCAATATATTATGCTTCTGCTGTGGATAATGAGATTGAAGAATGTTTTTTACTTAACCATGAAATAATGCAACCACTTAGATAGAATGTTACTCCACTGGTACTCTTTCGATCATCAACACTTCCTGCCCAATCTACATATGTATAAGCTTCGATAACTAGATCATTTCCTTTGGGATACCCTAAACCATATTTTTGATATTCCCTTAAGATATCGAATAATTATTTTGATGACAATAATATGAGATTATTTTGGTGCTTCTTGGAATCTTTCTACTTTCCCAACTGCTTGCATTACGTCTGGCCGAGAAGCTGTTACATATAGAAGATTTCCAATCATAGATCTATACAACCTGTGGTCCACATCCTTTGACGAATCTTCTAAACTTAACTTGCAACATGTTACCATTGGGGTAAGGACATGCTTGTAATCTTCCATCTTGAATTTCTCGAGAATTTCCTTGATGTACTTGGTTTGATATATAAATATTCCTTTATCCTGCTAAGATATCTGAAACCCTGAAAAGTATGCCATCTCACCAAGTAGAGACATTTCAAACTCACTTTGCATCTTTGTGGAAAAGTTTTTATTTAATATGTCATCATTGCTTCCAAAGATTATATCATCCACATATACCTCGATAATTGTTAGGTTATCTTAATCCACTTTCACATAGAGATTGTTGTTGGTGCTTCCTTTCTTGAATCCTTGTTAATGTAGATATCCATCAAGATGAGCATACCAAGCACTAGGATTTTGTTTGAGACCATATAGTGCCTTATTTAATCTACAGACATAGTCTTCCTTGTTAGAGAGCAGAAAAACTTTGGGTTGTTCAATGTAAACTTCTTCTTCCAATTCACCATTTAGAAAGGCTGACTTGACATCCATTTGGTACACTTAATTTTTCTCGAGCATGCATAAGCAAGAAACATCATGATAGCTTCCATTCTAGCAACGAGAGAAATTTTTTCTTCAAAATCAATTCCTTCTACTTATGCATATCCTTTGTAGACTAATATTTCCTTATTCCTAGTAACATGTCCGTTCTCATTCAATTTGTTTCTAAAGACCCATTTAGTTCCAATAACATTTTTATCCTTTGGTCATGGACCCAATTCCCATTTGTCGTTCTTCTCAATTTGATCCAATTTTTCATTCATAACTACTACCCAGTGTTCATCTTGACTATCTTCCTCAAAATTTCTAGGCTCAAAAGTTGCTAAAAGAGAAAGGAGGGCTTGCTGTGATGAATGAAGCTGTCGAATTATTCTAGTTCTAATTCCTTCATTTATGTTGCTGATGATTTGATTTGATGGATGATTCTTTTGACACCATTATTTTAAAAAATTTGGAGAAGTTTCTTGTACATCCTGTTGATCATTTATTATTTCCTCTTGGTTGACTGTTGTTTCCTTATTTGATTGGTCTTGTTCTGGAGTTTCTTCTTCATACTTCATGGCTTCTACCTCAAGCCCCTCGGAGACAACCTCATTGTTATCCTTTAGAACATAATCTTTGTCAAAAGTAACATTTATGCTTTCAACTATTTGTTTTCGCCTTAGATTGTAGCATCTATAAGCCTTTTTTTTGTGGATAACCAACGAAAATACCTTCATCAACATGGGAATCGAACTTGTCCAATTCTTGGTCTTCTCTTTTGATGTAGCTTTTACTTGCAAATATTTTGAAGTATTTGATGTTAGTTGGTCTTCCCTTCCATAGTTCATACAGAGTCATGTTACAATTGTTCCTGAGTAGACCTCTGTTTATAATGAATACGACTGTATCAATTGCTTGAACCCATAAATTTTCATCCAATTTTGAGTCATTTAACATTGTTATAGCCATTTCTTGTACGATTCTATTTTTTTCTTTCAGCAACTCCATTCTGCTATGGTGTTATGGTTATTGAGAATTGCCTTTTTGTTCCATTTTCATCACAATATTGCTGAAATGATTTTGACATGAATTCTGTGCCATTATCTGATCTTAGACATTTGATCTTTAAATTGGTTTCATTTTCGACTAATTCCTTGTAGATTTTGAAACATTCGAATGCCTCATATTTTTTCTTTAAGAAACTGACGACTGTCATTCTGGTGTAATCATCTATCATTAGCATAAAGCATAATTCACTGTCTAAACCTTTTGTTTTCATAAGACCACATAGATCAATATGTATTAATTCCAATGGACGTGACATAAAGTGTTCCTTTGTCTTGAACTCAAATTTTGTCTGTATGCCGTGCCGACCAGTTTCACATATCATATTGGTAGGTTTTGAAATTTTAGGTATTTCTCTTATTGCTTCCTTTTTGTTGATCCTGACCAATTTTTTATGTCCCATTCATTTATGTCATAACCAAATTTCATCTTCTTTTTCCAAAAATCACCCTTTAGGTGTTTCATCCAAAATTTATATGTCATTTGGAGCTCTGCTTGCTGTAGCCACAATTTTTCCAAATTTTCCTTCCCTAATTTCACATTTCTTAGAGTTGAATAACATCATGTGTCCTTCATCGCACATCTGTCTAACACTGAGCATATTGTGATTCATATTCTCAACCAACAACACATCCTTCGCTAATGCATCCTTGCTTCCAAGTGTGACCGCACCTTCTCCTATGACGTTTGAAGACCTATCATTTCCAAAAGACATTGTTCCATCCTTCTTTTCCTTCAAGGATACGAACTTATTTTTATCTCCAATCATATGAATTTAGCAACCACTGTCAACATACCAAAAATTTTTGTTCCTTTGAGCCTTGATATTGATAGCACATTTTTCAGTCTTCTTTTTCCATACTTGTTCATTCTGATTTTACAAGAATTCCTTTGAAGAGCTTATAAGTCTGCGATCTTTAGCCAAATGTCCAAAATTGTTAAATTTGTAACATTCAACATCATCTCTCAAATGATAAAATCTGTTGATATTATGTTGAGTTCTGGAATATCCATTTATGAAATATCTCCTGGAACTATATTCATTCCAAACATACACGCGAAATTCTACAACTCTACGTCCAAACCTTCCACATGAATAACAATGACCATAAAAGATAGTTTGATACCCGAGAGGAAATATTCTTCGAGAAATTGTTTTCCATGGTTCTTCCCACGAGTCTTGATCTCTTGATTTAGCTGAGAGATCTACCTGCTTGGTAGATTTTCCATATCCATCTTCTTTTTTTGTCATAGAAGGACTTGACTTCTTTTCAAAATTTTCTTTGTAACCAAGACCACTCTTGTCACTGCATGATCACTGATTTCCAATGAGTTCTTCTAATGCCTTTGAGATGTTGGCTTAGTTTTGAAGAGTTTTTCCATTCAGCTTCCAATGGCTCTCTTTCCTTGTTGCTTTCCTTTAATTCATTCCTGAGCAATTCTTCAAATTTGTTTGTATTCTTCAACCTTGATTTTAAGATTTAGGAATTTTTTCCTTTTTGTCTTTAATTCATCTTCAAGAGTGTTGATTCTTCTTGGACTTGAGCTATTTGATAACCCTGATCACTTCATTTTGAAATGCAACCTCATACATCTCTTCTTCTCCTTCTTCGTCAGATGCCTCTTGCTTATTGTGCTTGGCCATAAACAATACCCTTCTGCTGATTTCTTCTTTTTTATCATTATCTTCATTAGATGAGGAGCTATATTATTTGGAGAAGAAATTCTTATTAAACCATTTCTTCTTGCCTTTCTTGTTGTACCTCCTAGGACCTTTCTTTCCCTTTGTAACAACCTCATTTTTGTGAGGACACTTGGCTGAAAAATGCCCAACATCACCACAATCAAAACATAATAATGGAAGTTTACCTTTGAATTTTCTCGTACTTGTTCTCATTTTCCACATCAAGTAGGCAAATTCTTTATCTGAAAATTCTTCTTCATCTTCTTCCTTTTCTTGATCCTTACAACTACAAGTTTTTGCTTTCAGAGTATGCTTGTCCTTACAAGTCTTCTTGGATGCAGAAGACGTTGTTTCTATGTGAGATGTGCCATCCTCTTTTTCAATCCTCATTTCATATGCCGTAATAATTTCATTCAATTCATCTATGTTGAGATTGGTTAGATTTGATCTATCTTTCAAGATAGATACCTTTGGGTTGAATCTTGCTGGCAAGGTTCTGAGGATCTTTCAGACAACAATTTTTGTATCGGCAGGTTCTCCCAAACCTTCCAATATATTTGTTGTTTCATCAACATGCTGAACATCTGCAACAATATCTTCATCTTCCTTCATTCTGAGTTGCTCAAATTTTTCCATGAAAATTTGAAGCTTTGCTTCTTTCACTTATGAGTGACATTCATATATATTCTCAAGCCTACCCCATACCTCTTTAGTAGTTTTACAACTCAATACCTTAATATAGACAAATTCGATAAGCCCACTGATAATAAGATATTTAGCCTTTACATCATATACCATATTTTTCTTACCTTGTTCATCTGGGGTCGATGTGAAGCCTTTTTGAATGATTTCCCATACTTCGTATCCTTGTGCCAGAAAATGAACGTGCATTCTTCCACTCCAAAGTGCATAGTTATTTCCACTGAACAAAGGAACTCTATTCTTGGTGTATTCCATGATCTCCTTCTAGTTGTTAGACTTATATTGAAGGAACCAAGCTCTGATACCAATTGTTGGAAATATTGGGTGGAGGTGGGGGGTGAATCAATATTCCTTAACAATTAACAATTTTCAATCTTTTTTTAGCATTAGTTAATCTTCAATTATTATTAATGTTTATCTAGTAACAACAGTAAACAAAAGAACACAATAGGCACAATAATTTTAGTTCGAAAACCCCCTCTGGGTCAAAAACCATCGAATTCTTTTCTAATAAATTCTTTAATATTTAGCCCCAATTGAAATTAAAGTTACAACTTCCTAGAATTATAGAAAAGGATTCTTCTCCAGCTCCCATTGGAAGGACACCCCAACGCCTTGGTTTCTTTAACAGTCAACTGAATGGATGCCCTAACATCCTAGACCAACCTACCACCCTAAAGTGTTCACAGGCTCCAACCTGTAGGCGACTTCATGCACCTGCCTAGCACTTCCCTGCCACCCTATAATGATCATAAGTTAGACAAGAGCGTGGAATCCCATACCAAGGACAATGATCGATGATACAATATGATTTACAATGATTTTCTTGTACTTCGAACACCCAATCACACTATGACCTGCAAACAAACCATGACATCATCCCAAAAATGACTCCTATACCTCCCAAAAATGCCTCTTTGACTCTAGGAAATTTGAATCTTTTACAATAATGACTCTTTCAATGATGACTCTTTTACAACACTGGATTTTTGACAAGACCTAACACGTGACTCAACATTGCTTCTTGGATCACTTGCAACTGCTGAGGTACTATCGTGCTTCCTTCAAGTAATGGTACTTTGGCATTGCATGTCCTTCTAGTATGTGTCCGAGTTGTTCTAAAGCGTCATCCTTCCTGCACATGCATTAACAAGCAAGACCCAAACAAATACAAAACAAGATACTTACACTATCATGCAAAAACATATGCCAGAGATGATACTCAAAATTAAAATTCAAACACTAATCATACATACCTTGTTGTAGAAGGCTTACCCTTGGCTGTTTATGTGTGGTCCTTACTACAGTGATCCTTGAATGCATGCTTTTTCTTGCCTTATAGGAGCTCGATATTGAATCTGTTGTATCTATGTAATTTCAGATCTCCAAGGTTTGAAATTTTGTCATATAGTAGCCCTATAAGTCCTATTTCCAACCCCACAAGTTTTATTGAGATTGGATTCTTCAAGAAATATTTATGCCCAATCTCCCACGATGACCTTCTTATAGACTAGTTCAATAGAGCGAACTTGTACGAAGCTCCACGTGTCACCGTTTCGACCTTCGACAATGAAAATGATACGCAACAAACTAAAGTATGTCCTCTTTATGTCACGATTTATGAAGTTTGAATCCAATTATTAGAGAGAGTTATGGCGATTTTCCAAAGGTCACCTATTTGATGTGGAATTCGGGAGCCTGGAAAAACCCTAACTTCCTCATATCATGTCTTTGAAAATATGGTGAACCAAGATTTGAAATTTGGTCACAAGGTTCATCAATATTTCGTCTCAAATTGATTTTAATTTCAGCTCCTTAAGCTTTGTAGAAAAAAGGTTATAGCGAAAATTCCACGAGACGTGTTTGAAGTAGCAAAATCCTAGAATCCAAGGCTCTAAAATTGGTTAAAACAAACATTCAAACTTGATCATAATTTTGTGCCCTAATCAGACTTCAATAAAAGTTACTTGCAAAAGATCATGCGTTATAAGCTCATGAGGGCTGGAAAATTACAAAGGTCTTCTCACAAGATATTTCATTGAAAAGTGCTTGCTGAAGGAGGATATGAGGGTCACTATTTATAGAAATGTCTTGAGTTGAGAGGGTCCTCAACAAGTGAACGTTGGAGAAATTTTAGGAGCATAAAACATTATTAATTATTGACTATTCAATGACCACAACCAATGATGAGTACCATGCCACAACCCCATGGGGTTTTAGCCTACTAACTAGGTTTACTAATTTCAAACATGAATAACTCTCAAACTATGAAGAACTACTTGGCTTGCCATATATCAATGAAAACATCTTGACAAGTAGAATCCATATAGAATATTCTTGACTCTGAATAAGATGAGTTGTCAAGTCAAAATTCCCATGCAAGATTGGGGTAGCCCCTGGTGCTGCTTGGGTTGACATCAATGACAACCATTGATCAAGAACTATAACAATTTTGTAAATAATTTTAAAATTTATATGTTAATCATGATATACCATTGAATAAAAATGCATGTATCTCCAATCTAGAAATTGAACCCAAGAATTGCATCGACTACACCTGTTATTGGGAATTTTGCACGCGTTTCTCTTTTGAATGTTGACATCACCTCTATATTATTTCCATCATGATCCTTGAAACTATGCAAAAGATCACGTTTCTCTTTACCACTAATCTCTTTGGTGTCTGCCATGTTATTTTTTTAATCCAACATATTCTTCTTAAGTAAATCTAACCCATGTGACACATTTCAAAATAATGTAGAGATCATTCAACAACATTTAAACCATTTAATCTTGGAAATCAAGCAAGTGTGGTCCATAAGTTCCGCAATGAAATGAAGATTTTTTACATCAAAATACGACACCTCATATGGGTTTTAAAATAATGGCCACAAAATTTATATAACCTACTCATCTATTTGACTAGTAAAAAGTTGTAAAAATGTGAAAGAGTTATTGTGAATTTTGTGTTTTAGACAAGAAGCGTAGGGACAAATTTGACAAAAAAAGTTGGATGAAGAAAAAATATGGATGTGGAAATTGCACATAATAACCTTTGTGGTCCAATGAAAATTTAGTCATTGGAAAGTCCAAATTATTTTATGACATCCATCGACCATGCTATAATGAATCTTACTGCAATATTGCTTCCCTTCAGCCTTACAAATCATGAGGCCTATGTTGAATTTAAATACCTTGTATGATTATGCCAACATGAATGCCTCGTAAATAAAGAAACAGATCTTGATTTGCTACCTTCAAAATCAAAGGTTGTTTCCATACAATTCCTCAATATTTCTTGTTGATCATTTTCTCTTGCTATAGACAACATTAATCAATACAAAGCAATGTTTTTATAGTTTGAAACATGTTTATACAAAGGACTATAACAATTTTGCGAACAAATTTTGAATTTCCATGTGAATTAAGATCTACCCTTGAGTAAAACTATACATATCTGCAATTTGGAAATTGAACCCAAGAATAACATCAACTACACCTCTTCTTGAGAAAAAAGCATGTGTTCCTCCTCTGACTATTGAGCCACCTCTCTTTTATTTCACTTATGATCCTTGAAACTATTCAAAAAATCACATTACCTTTTACCACTAATCTCCTTAGTGTCTTCCATGTTATTATTTTAATCCAACAAATTTTGCTTAAGAGAATCTAACCCATGTAATGGAGCTAAAAATAATGTAGAGATCATTCAACAACATTTCAAATAATTTTATATTCAAAATCAAGCAAGTGTGGTCCATAAGCACCCCAATGAAAATATTGATTTATTACAATAAAAGACCACACCTCACCTTGGTTTTAAAATAATGGCCCCAAATTTTATATAACCTATTCGTCTATCTGATTGGTAAAAACATGAAATAGTTATTGTGAATTTCACATTTTAGACATGAAACATAGGGATAAATTTGACAAAAAAAGATGGGTGAAGAAAAAACATGCATGTAGAAATTTCATATAGTGACCTTTGTGGTCCCATGAAAATTTAGTCATTGGAAAGTTCAAATTATTTTATGACATCCGTCAATGCCCTTCCAAGAAAAATTTGGTTGTGATTTCTTAAGTACAAGTCATTGGCTTTGAAGTCAAACCCATATATTTATACATCGTAAAATCAAACAGATATTAGCTCAAAGCATGCATATTATTGAAGCCCTTCTCAAAACATTTGAAGCTAAAAAATAAATGCAATGTAATAGTTTACAGTCAATGAATCAGTTGTCCCATGCGAACCCATAAAAATGTCCGTTGGTTCAGGGATGTCTCAACTTACTTTGTGTGTCCTGTAAATACTTAGTTCATCACTTACCAATGGAAACAAGGAAATATAAATATATAAATCAAGAAAAGTTTATGCTTCCTTTTTGGGAAAGGAGAAGTTGATGATGAAGTGCATGTGATGTGAAGGACAAAAAATTAAATAGTTTGTATAGCACGTTGAGTTTGGCCTCTAAACAAGTGGTTATATGAAAGATGTTTTACAACTTTAAAAGATGAGGATTGACAGTAAACAAGGACAAAAAACAATAGAACCTGAATATCTAAATGGTTTAATGTTTACATAGTTTGTTCAATTTTTCCTCTAAACAAGTGAGCATCTGTATGAAAAATGTTTTAGAACTGATTATTTACAGCACACATAGAGTAAGTTGAGACATCCCTGAGGATTTTTTTGTACAAATTTTATGATAACCTTTCCATACATCCAATAGATATTGTAGAGCCTTTTGAAGAGAGAGTCTATTCTAGTCTATAACTTGATCCACAATCAGAGAAAAGGGTTAGGGATGTCACAAGCTAAAATAAATGATCCTTGTCATTGGCACACTGATGTATTGGCATTCTCAGTTGAAATGGATCCTATTAGTTGCATGGTGGCCAGAGACACTAGAAAATTCAAAACATATATTTGTTATGGCATCCAGATTGCCTACATACCATGCAACTTTACCATCTTATAAAACAATTTCTAACAATAACCACTCAAGTTTCTCTCCAATTTCTGAAACCCCCACCCATGTTGGGGAGATCACAATGTAAAATCAAATGTTCTTGCGATTTTTTGTAGGGTTCATACATAAAATAGATAATTAGAAACTCAATATTGAGATATAATAATTGATTTTTGAATCAGTTTGACAAAAAAAAATCACATTATATCACAAAATATATCCAATGTTGCAATGATTTGAGATAATGACTGAGGTTTGAATCATGATAACTAGGTGAGA
This sequence comes from Pinus taeda, assembly GCA_000404065.3. Lineage (NCBI taxonomy): Eukaryota > Viridiplantae > Streptophyta > Pinopsida > Pinales > Pinaceae > Pinus > Pinus taeda. The sequence goes on along the minus strand of APFE031311959.1, from coordinate 4,565 downwards.
ACCAAAACTAAGTTGTAGTCACAAGAAAAAAATCACATCAACTCATAAAATATATCCAGGGTTGTAATGAACCCCCATACATAATGCTGGACCTCACAGGCATTTTAGTGCACATAGAACGCACCCTAAAGTTTTTATACTCTTGATTAATTAAGAATAACCTAGGATGTATAGAGTGGATGCCGAGGTGGGTGGTACAATAATTGAGGATGCTTTTTAAAGTGTAAGGGAATTTAGATACTCTGTTTGGTATGAATCACAATGCAGCTATTATTAGGCATAAGTTACTATTAAGGAAGGAGGATAGGCAAAATAATATTATAGAAGAAAGAACCTAGAATATGCAGTTCATTTAGATATGTTAAAATTGAGCATACTGAACATGATTCTCAAGGTAGTCCATCAATTTCAAGTTACATGATTTCTACTGAGTTGCTAAAAGTAAAGATTTGTGGCCATTCTCTAAGGTCGAGTCTAGATGTTCAGGAGAAGGGAACTCCTATATGTTGAAAATAGCAACAAGAAATGATAAAAATAGAATCCAGAATATTCCAATTTTAATTTGTCATTGAATTAAAATTGTGAATTAAAATTCGAATTTAGTCTCACCAGCTACTTGAAAAATAATTAATTAATTAATTGTGGATTAATTAGTTGGAGAAATTCAAGTTAGAAGTCTTTCTGTAGTCATGCAAGAGTTATCCCTTAAATTAAGGAGATTATCCCTTAATTAAGGACATAAGATTGAGTTATATTTGAGTTTTAATTAGTTAGCTTAGTTTGCTGAATTAAGTCTAGTTAAACTAGTTCCAAACTGTTTCAGGAACTAATTGTGAGTTATCAGTCAGTTGATGCATGCACGCACTCAACCAATGTACTCTAGATAACTGAAGATTCCCTCATCAGAAACTCATGCATGTCTATTCAGAGAAAGACCCAGTTGAACTAAATGTCAAGGACAGGTTACTATCAGTTGCATGTGTTTTTCTATAAAGGAAACTCATCCATGCAGTCAAGGAAAGGTTCCTTGAGGATTGCGCAGTTTTACTGTGTGTAAGAGTAGTTTTCCACTTTCGTGAGGTTAGAATCATCCACTAGGAACAACGCAAGGAAATAGGAGCTTGGAGGGCAGAGGAGAAGTCTTGGGAGAAGCTTTGTTTTCCTGTGAGCATATAGGAGGATTATACTGAGAGATGGCTAGCTGTGAGAGTTAAGAATTTGTGTAATCTTGAGAAATTTCCATCTTGTATGATATATAGATAGTGGGGTTTTTAGCTAAGGCTTTCCCCTGAGTATTTTCTGTGTTTCATGTGCATTGATTCTTCTTATGGTTATGTGTGTTCAACTCTGATTCAACTCGATCTTTAAACTTCTGCAAGTTTGATAGTAGAAGTAGATTATAGTATTTTGCTTTGGTATATTGCATTATCAAGTTAATCTACAATCAGATTTTCTACATAGATCTCAGAGGTAGATTTGTAGAGAATTTGCAGGAAATTCTACACTATATTATGGATACATTCTCTTCCAATAGCTCCTATTGGGAAACATAATTATGTATCACCAGGGACTCAGAGATTGTTGCCACAAGTTAAATAATCTAGGGGGAACATAAAAAAATGATCGATCTCTTGGCATTGGTAGGAATTCAATTCTCCATAATTTGGAGATTTATCTTTGTTCATATTTCTTTGGAGAACTTTCTTTAAATGCTAAAATTTTGTCTTTTTTATTTCAAAAGTGGCAATCCTTATTTAAGTTGATTGGAGAAGGTGATCAGTATTTGAGCTTCTCTTGATATTTTGTGCATTTGGAGTGTCTTCTCAATTAATAATGATTGTGAATATCTGGAGAGACATTTTATATATTATGAGTTTAGATTAAGTGTGTTGAACTTGATGTTCACTCTAAATGTCTTGTGAACCCTAAAATGCACCAAATTATGATTTATACATAAAGAATATACCACATTGCATATTGACGTGACTACCAACATACATTTTTATGGGTTCACATGGTAAAATTGATTCATTAACATCGAATGTTGCAAAGGAAACACCATAAGCTAGTAGCGCATATGGAAGAAAAGTATGGATGAAAAAAGATGTGATATGTTATGTGATTTAACTATAGCCCAATTTGAGTGAAAAATAAATCTTAATGTTAAATGTAATACAATCATATAATATACTCAAAACAAAGGCATGTGTGACTTCCTTCCCAAGTGCTCAATCTAAGAGTTTATTTTCGTTGAAAATTGCATCCCAAACTAGACCTTTGTCTTTCATCACCTCAACTAGACTGAACTCTTCATCCTCATATGGTAATGGTTCCAGATCAAATTTATCTGTGAGAATTATATAGAGGCATTTCCATTTATACACATCTCCAATTTCATAATTAAAATCCCATTTCTTTGCATAAGGATCTATGGCAGCCCAAATTTCTTGTTTTGCAATCAATTCTACATTAGATGCATCTATAAATTGTTCCCATGAAATATTGTCCCATTGGTACGTGAAAGACAACCCCTCATGTTTGTAAATGGTAGCATAAACACACAGTGTGCCTAAAACATTCATCAAACTCCAAGGAGAGAAGCAAAATATGTGTGTCAGAAAACGAAGTCTGTTAACCCAAACAACCCAAAAGATATGGGTGACATCCAATAGTGAGATATTTTCTAAAGTTTGCTCTCTATATAAAACATCACATTGAAAATTTTCCACTAGACAATCTAGAGACTAATCTGGCTTAGCCCTCCTAGAAACTCCACAAACTTTCCAAGGTCGAATAGGAGTATCAGACAAAGGAAATATTTATGCCAAGAAATTTCCTACAATTCATGTTACCCCTATAACTAATGCCACTCCTTGGTGCTTCTCATATTTCTCTCCGGACATCCTCAGGGCTACAAATTGATATAAGGTTTCCATGAAAGAAACCTACATCTGAAACAATGAATAATAAAATAGAGAAGCAATAACAGTCTGTAATCCAAGTAATTTAAAAATAAAAGTATGAAGCACGGTTGATAGATGCGAAATGAGAAGAAAGATTACTATAATACGACTTTTCAATGATTTCCCCAAAGTGAGAATTAGTATTATAGTGAAGAAAGAATACTGAAATACCAATGAACTGCTCACCCCAAGTTTATCAGAGTTTAAAGGAACAATAAACTGACTTATAAATAGATGCACAACTATAAACTAAAACACTTACCCAACGAGGGCTAAGGGAACCTGTCCACTAGGAATACTAACTAATTGTGATAAAATGCACACTAATCCAAACACCAAATTGTGACAAGAAACATCAACATATAGCCCAAGAAAGAACTTCCTTCAATGTTTCTAATACACCAAGCCAAAAAATAAACATCGTGAAGGATTCTTGCCAAAACAAGCATTGCTTTCAAAACTAAAGCCTTTGAAGAATGACAGGGTTTGTTTTCTATTGTGTCATTGTGTGTAAGTTTCATTTTCAATAGTGAAGTCTTAAGAGGGGATGTTAAATTATATATCTTCCTTATGTAATAATGACAAGTTACTATGCATCATTATTAGATGATGGTTCACAAATCACTTAGTCGCCTCCTCATGAATACATAGTACTTAGATTTTATAACCAATTGAAATATCTGCAAAATAGACATGTGTGATTGTAACAAGAGACAATATCAAATATATTCTTTGAATTCCTCTCATTGATTCACTATTTGTTCCATTTTCGTTGTGCCTCTCATTCAATTAGGTCATATTCAAAATATTTGTCACAGTGCCAACCTTCTTCACCCTTTAAATTGGAAAAATTATGGTAATCTTGGAACACTCTCATAATGCTTTTTGAGCATAAAAACAAAACGCAAAAAAATATGAGTAATCTCTTACCTTTGAAGGTTCCATAGTATACATGGGTCTTGGTGGGCATTTATAATAATAATAACAATCATCATCATCATTATATAATTGGCTATATAGTATTATTAAATAGATATCTACATTGCATTCGTTTTTGTTAATCATTCTTAATTCTTGTTTTGTATAAACTGACATTTCCCTTAAGCTTGAAAAGGCTAGAACTCTATTTAATTTATATTAATCTTGTTTAATTCTTTAATTCAATGCATGATTAAGAAGTCATTTTTAAACAATGTGGTAGAATTGAGAAGGTGAAAGAAAGGTAATAATAATATTTTATTATTATTAATTTTGTAATGTTTGAAAGAATTAAAAGAATATAATATACGTTTGAGTATATTTTTATATAATATTGTTTAAAATCTAAATTATTGTTTAACACACATAATTTTATGAGAAAAGTCTTTTTGGCATAAATCACATGATAGAACATTTGTTGACACATTTCGAACCAACGAGTGTGGCTCATCGTCAGGACAAGTTGAAGAACCAGATCAAGGCTGCATATTAAATAGGGCTAGTAGATCCTCCAACGGCTAGGTTTGACTAAAATCGGCTATATTGAAAAAATAGCTATAAAATGGCTAAAGTTGACCAAAAAAAGACTAGAAATGACAAATCAGTTTTTATTATATAATTTTA
>APFE031311947.1:9911-41233 GCA_000404065.3 Pinus taeda | reverse complement strand
AGAAGAGTGTTTGACGTGTATTGAGCGCCTCCAGATGGTTCATGCATCCCTATGATAGAGGAACTTACCCCATCAAGAGAGGAGCTACCCCATCCAAAAGAGGGAGTATCCCATTGATGTTGGAACTGAATAACTTCCTCTAGAACACTATAAATACAAGCTTTGGGCCAGAGGAGGGGAGGTTAAAAGCTAAACATTCCAAAGGGTAGATGCTGCTGGAATTAGGACTTCCATTGTAAGCTTGTGAGGAGAGATTACCATCCTTTTTTGTTTCATTTGGAAGTGGGTGAGCTTGTCAAAGTAGAGGAAAACTCTTGCTGGACCCTGGGAGGAACTTGCACAACGCCAAGGCTCAGGTTGTAATGGTTTCTTTTTTGTTTCTTAATACAAATAAGTCCATTCTTCTCAATGATTTGTTGTTAATGAATTGTTTCATATACTCCTTGGTCTATATGTTGAATATGCTTTGTTTTATGGATTATTCAGGTGTTATGTAATCGTTTGATTGTTAGTGTATGCAGGTTTCAAAGTGAAGGAGGAGGTCATCTGGATCGACGAGGCTGGACTGCTACAACAAGCGTTGGACTTGAGGTAGGATCGAAAAACACTTGGTTTCTCATAGAATAATGTATGTTTAGAGAAGGATTGCTCTTAATTGTCTTGTTTGTCACTAGAGAGTCTTAGATTCCTAGGGAGGTTAGTTTTGTCCGCAAAAATAACTCTTTCCGCATGAAAACCACTCTTATCTTGGATACCTTTCCTATCCTCTCAGAGTGTCAGTTCATTTCCTTTCTTGGATGCTATATCCTCAAGGAAACAACAAATGCTTATCCAATCCTCCACCATTCTCTCTCCAAGGCCTTCACTTATACTTATGGTTGTTAGTTCTGGTTTAGTGGATGACACATGAAGAAGAGAATGCACATGTGATTTTCATCATCACTTCCTCCCAATATGAGAGGATATCCATGTTCCCTTTTGATTATGGAATAGATCCTTACTCCTATTAAAGGCGACCCTTTTACTCCCTATCAAACTGTTGATAGGCTGGAATTTTACACCAACAGTCAAGGGAATCTCCTCAGTATAGGTTCCCAACTAGAGCCTGCACCATGTGTGCTTGTGATCCCTTCCGGTATGTAGGCCCGACTGTTATTCAGTTTTGTAGAGCTAGCTTCAGATGGAGGTGGGATATGAACTTAATCAAATGTATGAACTTTAATAAACACAAGAGAATAATTGACAAATATCCTGTACCATATATACCATGAATAGCCAAAATGTAAACAACACAACCTTATATAAAGTTACTGTTAGCAGGACTTTAGATAAGACTTATGTATATTAGATAAATAATGCTTAACGATTGCAAATCAGTTCACGACAGATTATACTAATACCAAAAGAAATACTTCACCGGCATGAGAATAAAATTAGTAAGCCAAATACCATTCACACATAGCAAAACTAGATTTGAAGTATGAAACAACATGTGAGGAGATCGCAGATCAAATAGCTTTTAGGAACATTCGATCCATCAAGTGAAGAAAATACTCATGGCACAAGCACAAAGAGATTTGAAGAATCCAATAGTGAAGACGTACAATCAACTCTTGTATTAATTAGAAGGACATCAATTCTCTCAAGTAATATATATATATATATATATATATATATCGAAAATAGTCCTCAACAAAAAGCCCTTACAAATGAGCCATGAGGTTATATTTGTAGGATAAGAGTGACCCTTGGTCTACCCTTGACTCGGGTTGCCTCATGACCTTTTATCTACCAGATGACTCTTGGCATTCTACATGACCTTTCACATTCACAGGGGATTATGTGCTACTGTAGTACACAATGTCACAAAAATGGCTATCAACCTAATTAACTAATCTATTGATGGAAAGTTCCGGAAAGTTGAGCTCGAGCTTTTCTGTCAAATAAGTGCACCATATGTTGTATTCTGCCACAATAGGAGAGATCTGTGGTTGGCTTTCATCATGTTGATGTAAGCACTCAAGTGCATTTGGGAGGAGGGTGTTCTGTTTGGCATGCACATGATTATTCAAGGTACTTAGCTTAGTGTAGAACCTCACTGGTTCTACTACATAACATTTGATATTTTCTCTGGTGATCAACATACCTCCCATATGGGCTGCTTGTCTATATGTCTTTACAAATGCCTACACCTCATTCTTGATCTCCTCTTGATTTTTCACTTGTCCAATCTCTCCTATAGAGGGAGCTCCATGTAGTTGGATCACTGATTCCAAGTTGCTGAACAACTATCTGTAGGAGGCCAGTACCCTCTCTGCATCTTTGGCTAATTTTTCTCTGGACTGAACTTTGATACGAAGTTGGACCCTAGTATTCTGCATAGCGATCCAATATTTCCTAGGGACCATTGTTGGGGCTTCGAGGTACTTTTCAGACCATTTGTGTATTCTATCCAAAGAGGTCATGGCTTCTTTGAGCATGACAACCCTCTCTTTTGAGTGATTTTGAATGACCACGATCGGTGCTACAATGTGGTGCAGTTTTTCCATTTCCTCATAAACTACTGCCATGGTCTCCCCCAGGGTCTATGTTTCTGATGCGATTACTGCTTGGAATTCTGCTGAGCTTGTGTGTAATAAGCGGAGTGTCGCATTCTCCTACTCCATCCTTTTCTTCTCCTATTCTTGCACAGTGGCCCTTTGCTCGAATGCGTAAAGGCTATTTTGCAAGTCTATAATTTGTTTACTCATTCGGGCTACATTGTGTTCTATGGAAGCCATGAAAGTTGTTCCGGTAGAGGCAATTATTTGAGGATTTGTTGTGACATTTGGCACAATATCCATTGTTGTAGTTACTGACAGCAGGTCGGCTGGGTTGCTACTACAATATTTCTTCCTTTCTTGTATAATTTTGAGGTTTACTTCATCAAATGTGATTTTAGTAAGATCTAAGACCTCCTCGTCTTGATCTTCTGAGATGCCCAACTATCAGAGGGGAAGATGTCCACCACTGAGGGGAGTGGCAGGAGGTACATCTAAGGGAGGAAGCTCACCTTGTCTTAAGCCGAAGTCGATTGCTTTTCTTGTCTCCCCTTGTTTATTTTTCTTGGCTTCCTTTTCCTTGTCCATCCTAAGCTCTTCTTCCCACTGCCTCTTTTCTCCCTTTCCTAGTGCCTATTGCCTCTCTAGTTCCTCAGCCATGTTCTTCAACTCTTTTTCTAATCTTTTGTTCTCTTCTTGTTTTCTCCTTTCAACTTCCTCTGCTTGCTTTTTCTTTTTAGACTCTTCTGCTTGTTTTTTCTTCTCAGCTTCATCTTGCTTTTTTCTCTCTATCTCTTCTTGTTCTTTCTTTTCTTCCCCCTGCCACCTTTTCTACTCTTCTTGTTTTCTCCTTTTCTCATTCTGGCTTTGGTCACCTGAGTCTTGAGATTCTTTGCTCTCTAGTTCTCTTTGCCTCTTGAGCTCTCACTTCTTCCTTTCCAATTTGGCATTTCTTTGTACGAGCGTAACTTCCTCCTCCTTGTTGTTGCTTAGGGGGTCTTCAACCTCTTTTACTTTGCGTTTCCTTGATTCCTCGGCTCCCTTTGGTGTTTCGTGCCATTGTTTCTTCATGGCTGAAGCTCTTTCTCTAAGGCTTACATCCTTCTGGGAATCGTTGAGGAGATTGTCCTCTATGCCTTGTTGTTCACTTGGGCTGATTTCCCTCGTGGAGTTATATCGATTCCTAATCCCATCCTCAAGGTCCTTCTTGGTGTGGGCATAAGACTGACTGAATTTCGTCTTCTTGCAATGGGCGCTATGACTTTCTCGGGATCATATGTTCAGTAATTCAGGTTTACGAAATGGCTCCCATCCAACTCTTCGGCTTTTGCTTCTACATGTTTGAATTTTTCTACCATGTATGCCCCAATAGTGAGAGGAAAAGGTGGCCATGGTTTCTTCTTGCCTTTGTTCAAAACTTTGAGAAACCCTGTGTCATTTGGTAACAGACTTCTCATAGAAGTGTCCTATCCGTGACAAACTTGGGAAGAGCATGAGGAGCTTTATGAGTACCGAACACTCTGATGACCATTCCTTCATCGATGGGGAACCAATGAGCTACTTTGACCACAGTCTTCATGGATCTCTGTGACATGCAAGTTGATTCTTCCTTGAACAGTGGTTGGTATAATGGGATAATAAATGTTTCAGATATCACATCCAACATGCTTCTATAAGCGGTGTCCCAGAAGACTTTGTAGTGGAAGTGGATGGGTTGGGCTACTGATGTGTCCCAATTGCAGCTCCAATGCTCGAAGTAGCACCTCGAATAGACAACATCAAGGAGGTATGACGACATATAAAATTCTGGAGGCTGCTTGAGGGGTGGGCTTTTGGCACCAACTATGTTTGTCCTCAAAGACGATGAGAGGATGATTTCCCAATTAAAAATAGTTCCTTGAGTGGCGAAAACATACATGAGAGGGACCCATGTGCCGAAAAATACATCACAGTCCGCCTTGCCATATAACCAGCACACCATTGCAGTGATTAACTAATATACTTTGCGTAACCCCTCTGTCTTGTAAGCTTGGTCTGTCCTGACCCGAAATTTTTTTGGGTCTTTCCATCAATCCCTTAAGATGTCTTTTAGTGCGGTTGTGAACCCGACGAGCCACTTGGTGTTAAAATTCTATTGCTTCTTAGGCAATCTGTACTAGGTGCTAATGTCTGCTAGAGAGATGGTGGCTATGGGTGCCTTGTCATGACCCCTGATCATCCAATCATCTGTATCTGTACACTACAAGATCCATTCAATGGTTTTTGTACATAGGAACACTGGGGGATGTGTCGCTATTTTATGCAACTTTCACTTCTTGACGTTGATATATACTTGGAAGTCATCCCGTGTTTCTGGGATATCCCTTTTAGCAAATTCGTCGTAGATCATATACCAGGAGAGCCTAGTGGTTTTACTTATGTTGCAAGCAGTGTCTTCGAAGATAGGTGGTTGTTATTTTGGATCGACCTCCCATGCCCCGCTTCTCGAGGTGCCTTGAGCAACTTTAGAGGTAAGGTGACCCATTTTGTATTCAAAAGAAGAAATGGCTATGCACTCAAGCTCGACGTCACCTGGCATGTCAAAAACACAGTCCCATGATGAGAGATATGGCATGAAAATCAATTGAGACCGTACAACAAAAGGAGTCTTAACTGGTGGCAGGAAGGTCGCGAGGAAGGCAAGTCACATGGTCACAAATTTCAAGAATGCAATTGAGCAACTGAGGTCATAGGTCGCAATTTTACATGAGGTTGCAAGGTCGTGGTTTATGAAATCGGGTTAGAGGTCGCAAAATAGGATCGGGTCCCAAGGTCACGGTTTATGAAATCGGGTCAGAGGTCGCAAAATAGGATCGGGTCGCAAGTCATAAAATAAGTTCGGGTCACAAGTCACAAAATAGGATCGGGTCGCAAGTCGCAAAATAGGATTGGGTTGCAAGTTGCAACCAGATGGGGAACGCGAAGTCGCGTAAGGAATGGTATCGCGGCTGCGGGATGTGCGACTAAGGCTTAGAGAAGCTCATAGAAGGCACTAAATGGCCTTGGGAGGCCAGGTTCGGCCTCAGAGGAGTGATTTTTAGGCTTTCTGATAAAAGTGAGGGGATCAGTGTTAGGGAAAAACATGCCTTCTGAGTGCAGGCACAGGGTGAAGAGGCTAGGGAAAACTATGAGGTGCAAAATGAGAGAAACGCTAAGTAAAAAAGATAAACCCTAGGGCGAGAGATCAGCTAGAGGTTGGTAGGGTTAGATAGTGACACTTGGAAGAAAAAAATGGTTGCAGGAGGGAGGACCATTACTTACTTGAGCCGGATGCACACACGAATTGGTTCGGAGGGACTCTTAGCTTCCCATGTGACCAATAGAGCCTTGACAAATACGACTGGCATGACCTCCTATTTATAAGATAGTCACACGTGTGGGGGTCACGAGGGTCGGGAGTGCATCTATTGTGACTAATGCGACCATGCGACCTAGGAGGTCGCATAGTCGCATTGGAGGGTGGAAGGGTGCAGAGCGACCTTGTGACCTTGCAACCTTGCAACCTTACGGGTCGTGGAGTTGCATAGTCCCAAAGTCGCACATATGACTGATGGGGAAGCAAGATGAATTGCGACCTTGTGTCCTATGAAACTTGGAAGGTCACGATGTCGCAAGGACTTTATGAGGGTGGAGGCACGGCTATGCGACCTGTGAGTTGCCGTGGTTGCAATAGTTTCTATGGTCACAATTATTATCCATAGTCATGTTTTCACTCTGTGACCGGCCTATCAAGGCAGGAACTGGCAACTTGGTTTAACTTAGCCAAAACTTAGATTTCTCCTTAGTTTTTCTACCACTGATGAGCTTTTTTCGAGCAGAACTTGGCGGGGCCGAAGGCTTGACTTGGTGTAGGGGCTCCAAAATTTTAAGGATCCCTGGATTTTTGGAGGGGTTGTTCCAGTAGCTACAACACAAACTTAGATAAGATTCCTTTCACTTCTTTTCAATTAGGAAGTCGCAACCACAAGCTTTGTATCTTGTTTGCATAAGAGTACTGATCACGTGTTCTTTATGGAGATAGCTACATGGCTCCCTCTTTCCTTCACATCTCATTATGTCGAGCTTCCTTCCTTCCTGGGTATTATGGAACCATCTTCTTCCTTCAATCTTGTGACAGGTTCCATGCCATCACTTTCATCTCGTCATCAACAATGAAGGAACTAAATCGAGCCTTACTAAACTTCAAGTTGGTTATGGCTCCCTCATGAAAGTGATCTCCTTTGTACAAGTTTGAACTTCAGGTTATATTCTAGCACTTCTATCTTTCAAGATGAAAACATCTTGACTTCATAATTTCCAAATATCATATGTTGAGCTTGCCTCAACATTCTCCATATATCTCAATAATATCCTTCCAAGTAGCAAAACAATATGTTAACCAGATAACCAATAGTAATTATTAAAATTATACTTATCCCATCATGATGACCTTCTCGTCAAAGCATCAACATCCTCATGGTCCATATCCACGTGAATATTTCTTCATGCATTAGAGTGCCCAAGGATAGAACTTGATTACATAGTTAGAATTTTCTTTTTGAGAATAATGTGGATGTTGATCACTATTCTACATAATCTAGCGAGAAATTATTTTATTCATTCTAAAGTAAATCATATTCTTCTTTTAAGCATAATATAACCAAGCATATTTCATGACCAACTTCATTTATAGGATTATGTACATATGAATCCTACCAAAGAGAATTTATCCCAAGTATACATTCTTATGATTTCATACAATCATCTAGCTATATGCCCTAAAATGAGGATTCAACTAATACTTAAAGAGAAATATACCTCTTTCTTTAAAAGACTGCAACCTGACCAATTGCATTCCCTCATCCTTCAAGAGTATTGTTTCCAGACTATATGGAATATATACTAACCTTGTCATAATGCCTCTTCCAAGAACCTTCCAAAATGATGGTGCTTACAGGATCATGATGATCCACCTTAGAAAAATGACTACCGCTAACATAATGTTAGATAATTCTTAGATGAATATTATGCAAAATGGTCCCAATCTTCTCAATTTTGAAAGACTAGATGATTCCTACAAAGAAACTCAATCAAGTAGAGTCTAAATATATCACTGTCACATGCTTTTATCTATGATGTCATACAAAATCGAAAGCTCTTCTATAGTAAACAACAATGCATACTATCTGAAAGGAAATTCCAACTTCTCAAAGAACCTAGCAGAGAGGATGCCTTCTTCAATAGTATATATATTTGATATCTTCTTTCTTTGGCTTCTCTTCAGGTTCTCCCATTTCTTTAGTTGTGTGAGCTTCACTTCTTTCCTTTCTTTTGTGGTTATGCTTGTTTGGAAAACCCCTCTTAAAGTGTCCATATTCATTGCATCCAAAGCATTGAACCTTGGACATATTTGGCTTGTTCTTGGACTTCCCAAACTTTCCCTTCTTCAGCTTCTTGGTCCTTGCAATAAAGGCTTGAAACTATTCATTTGATTCGATGCCATCCTTAGCCTTGATCCTTGTTTCTTCCAAGATACACTTAGCCCATAACTCATCAAAATGAGCTAAGTCTTTCTTAGAGTAAATACTAGTTTCAAAACTGCTCTATTCTGGTGGAAAGGAATTTAGTACACAAATGGTCATTTCAGAATCAGAAATTGTCTCCCCAAGCCCCTACAACTGGTCTCTTATTTGAGAAATATTCATTAGAAAGGAGGCCATGTCCTCATCCTTTGATTTCTTCATTTTATATAATTTATTTCTCAAATACATGTTTTTTCTTGATGTACTTATAGAGTACAAATTTACTAGATTATCATACATAGCCTTAGAAGTCTTCAAATTAGAAACAAAGGGAACTAGATGATCCTTAATGGATTTAACAATGATCCTTTGTCCCCTTTCTTCTCCTTTATTGTATTTTTCTAGTTCTTGAGTCTTGTATTTTCTAGGTTTAGTAATTTCATTGAGAACATATTCCATTACCTCATGTTCTATAAGTGCTAGATCAATACTTTTCTTCCATGCTAGGAAATTTGTTGAGCCAATGAGCTTATTGCTTTCCTTGCAGAAAGAACCCATATGAATTGTAGATTCAGACATAGAATAACAATATGATGCTTACTTGTCAATACTCTAATGATGTCTCCAACTATCTTGAGGCTTTCAAGATCTTCTAAGAGACTGCAATGATGTCCTAGAAAGATGTCTTCTAGGATACCTTCAACAACAAACTCAAAGAGTGATGAATGATACCAAGATTCCTTGATGTTTCTTTAAAGTATTTCTTTCGATGAGCCTTTAAATAGATCTCCTATCAATAGAGATCAACAACCTTCTTGTAATATTCTTCTTTAGGCTTTCCTTTGATGAGAGCTTGATGTAGTCACCTTTCTTCTAGGTCAATAGGTATTCTCTTTCCTTCATTGTGTACTTATACAAATGATTCCCATTTACAAGAAATCCCTTCTTTGTGTCCACAAGATGATCCTTCCAATCGTCTTCTTGTTCACCTTAGCTCTGATACCATGTTGGAAAATGCAATATGGCAACTATTAATTTAGATTTTCCTTAACCTTAATAATTTCTTGTGAACAATATTTATCTTCTAATGTTTTATTTATTAGTCCTTATTCATCAAATAATTATCAAAATAAATATAGTAAATACAAAGGACACAGACATAGGCCCCAAGCCAGGGTAAAATCCCTCCAAGGGGAAAACTTGGAAAAATCTCTTTTCTTATAAAATTTGATTCAAATGATATATTCAAGATCCAAACCTTAGTCGAATTCCTCCTCCAGGTACCACGTCAACCCTTTAAGAAAAAATAAATTTTCCAACAGGATTAGATCAACAAGGCTCAATCTTGCATCAACCAGCTTCTAGCTGCAACTTTGACCCCCAACTATGACCGTGCAACTTTGATCTGTAACTTTGGCCTTGTAGTTGTTGTAGGAACTCTAATTATAATAAAAGTGAGTCTCCTTTGAGCAAGAAAATGACTCCCAAGGTCAATGAGGTCGAATCATAATATCAAGTCTTCCAACAACTTGATACTACAACTTGAACTCCTACAATTCAGATTAGCAATTTCAGCATTCTTGGAAATTGCAAAAACCATAGATTTCGCACGGATGAGAGAGATAAAGCTAGATTTTTTTTTCTTCTTCTTCTTGGATTCTCTTTTCCTTCTAGAACTTTTCTCTTCTTTTCTTTCTTCTCTTAGCTTTATATCGAACTTCTTCTTGAGAGATCAAACTTATGAGTGAGAGAGTGCCAAATGAGGTCGAATCTGCTTCTTTATATAGCCTTTCCAAGGGGTAAAAACCCCTCCTTTAGGTTGACTTGAATCTTCTAGGGCCTACTTGTATTTTGGAGGTTTCTAGGGCCTTCTAGTCTCCAAATAAATTCTTTTACAAGTTACATCTTGCACAAAAGGGTATTATAAACATGACGTTGACTCTTTTGACTCATGACAACAAATCTTATGACCTAACAAACCATAGAAGCATGAAGAACATGATTATACCTAGAAGACCTTCAATAAGAAGCATGAAACCCATGCTTTAAAATAATAACTTTTCTTTCTTCTTTTGTTTGTTACATAAGATATACATATTGAAATGAATACAACAACAATTATGATGACGGAAACTAGTTACGTTTCCAACATTTGGTAAGTTTTTTTTTTTTTTTTTCTCCATCTAAAGAAGACCGAAAGAAGTTGTGGCTTTTGAAACAAATCGCTAAGACCTTCAGATGAAATTACATGCCTAAAACCTTACGTCTATGACCTATAGCTGAAGAAGTATTTCAATTCCTATGGATATATTAACAAGCAAGCAACTATTGTGTGGACTTTAATTAACTACACTTGACATAAGGTATCATTATAGACCTAATGTAAATTTTGTTTAGAATTAATGATGCATTCTTGTGGATGTTGAATATAGAAGCATCATTACAAGGTATGTTCAAGGGTATGTAAACAAAGGAAAAATCTAGATTGAAGCATGTTATCTTAAGCACAATTTTTGTATGCCCTAACCAGACCAAAACTTTGAAATTTGTGAAGGTTTTTATGAATCTTGTTTCATTAACACTAAGTCTAAAATTCACCTACTCTGACTTGATTATATAAACAAAGACTTTGCAGGAGTGAAAAACATATTTGATAGTGCAACCTACATGTACATATTTATGTGGCCTAAACGAGCTGACCTCATTGTATCTAAGGTCCTTACCTTACAAATATGAAGCATAATTAAAGCTCTTTCATATATGCATTTGTATTGAGAATCCGAATTGAAAGCATGTTATCTAAAGTACAATTTTTGTATTCCCTAACTAGACAAGAAGTTTGAAATCTGTGAAGTTTTTTATGCATCTTATTTCATTGACAATGGTCTAAAATTCACCTACTCTGACTTTATTATACAAATAAAGACTTTGCAGAAGTCAAAAACATATTTGATAGTGCGGCCTATATGTACATATGTCTGCAGCCTAATTGGGCCTACCTAATTGTATATAAGGTCCTTACCTTATAGATCTGAAGCATAAGTAAATATTTTTCATATATGCATTTGTATTAAGAATCTGATCTAGCACATTCAAATCAAAGACAACTTGACATCAAACGTATACCTTTAGGGCATCCTAAGTACATTTTCTTAGAATATTTCTAAGAAGTCTGGTAGGGTTATAGGGATGATTCTAAGTGAAAGGAAAAAAATATAGTGTACAATGGCAACATTAAAGGTATGTTTAGAAATTATTGAATCTGGTGGTATGAAGGCATAGCTTGAAGATTTAACTCCTTCAATGGCAAAGATTCATTGAATGATACCTAGCCTATGCTAATGAATGATACCTGCAAGTGAAGTAAAATCCCATCTCAAGTCCCTGAAGAAACTCCTTTAGAACAAGGGTTCCATTATCTACTGGAGTAAAGTGAAACAGTGAGGCAGTAACAAGTCAATGACCTTAATGGATAATTATGACAGTGATGATGTTATAGTGATAATTGTAATAATGATAGTGATGATATTTGTGACAATTGACCTCATAAGATTTCATGCTACAAGGATTGGATAGAGTTCTCTCACAAAGAAAAACTGTTGTGATGTGATAATAATCTTGGCATATGTAAATGGCATATGAAAATTTAGGGTTTGATTAGCCAAGATATTCTTATATAGTGATATGATATGACCTGACATGGTAGTAAGCCTATGATAGTGACAGTTGATAATAGTGACCTTATGACATTGAATCTATATAGTTTATAACAACGTGATGTATGGCAGTTCTTGAGTAGAGGATTTGATGTCTTGAGTTGAAGCAACATTGGTAGAGTTGATTATGATAAGGTATTTGGCAGAGTTGGGTTTGGTATAAAAAAATAGTGTCAGTGAGAGTGTATCAGTGTTGTGCTATGACTAGATTTGATGTTGATCAACAACTAGGGTTTGATGTGCAGTTTGATTAGAGGCATATTTTTAGAGTTTTTATTGCATTTTTTTTTAATTAATTATTGATCACAGGTGGATCTGGTTTGAAAATTGTGAAACATTGTTCGCCAATTGATCAGGGTGGTAGGGTGGTGCAATGAAGGAGAGAGAGTCTCATTCAGGTTGGAGCCTGAGAACACTTCAGGTCGACATGGTGATGCTAGGTCAAGTTGGAGCTTACATAGGGTGTTGAAGCATCCTTTTGGTTGAACATTGTAAATAGGGTGTTAGAGCATCCTTCAGGTTAGAGCCTATAAACCATGGCATTAGAGTGTCCTCCCAGCTTCATTTGGTAAATAGGGCATTGGAGCGTCCTACAGGTTGGAGCCTGTAAACTAGGGGGTTGGATCCTCCCTCTATTGGAGCTAAAAACTTTATGTAAATCTTTTAAAGGCAACTATTAAGAATCATTTGGTGGTTTTTGTCCCAAAGGGGTTTCCACCTAAAAATATTTGTGTCTACTGCCTTTATTATTATGCATTTTTAAATGGTGTTGATGAATGTTTATATTTATTTCATGCTAATAACCATTAATGATTTGTGAAGTTAAAATTATACTAATTGATAAGAAATATTGATTCACCCCCCTCTCAGTGTTTCCAAAAATTGGTATCAGAGTTAGTTCCTTCAGTAGCAGCTTAACAACTAGAAGGTAGATCTCATAGTGTAGAGATGGGAAGATCAAAGAAGCAAACCACCAATCAATCAAAGGAAGTTTTAGGTATTGAAATAGTTTCATATCCTATTAGAACTGATGAAGAGAAATAGGTTGGCCCAATTCCTTGTTCAATGAATCAAATTTTGTATTTTGGAAAGCTAAAATGGAAGCCTATCTGCAAGCCCGTGGATACGATGTAAGGCAATATATTGTTTCTGGAGATATGTTTACTGCTAAATGTAGAGGGTACAATACAAAATCCATGAGTGTAATTCATAATACTCAGCTAGACATCGTAAAAGTAAAAGTTGGTCAATGTTCAACAACCAAATATCTTTGATGGAAACTTCAAGATCTCTATGAATTTAAAAAACATAAAGTTCAAGATGTTGATAATTATACAAATCCTCACATCAAAGAATCTGACAATGAAAATAAAGAAGAAGTAGAAGAGAACATGGAAATTGATTAATTAATGCCTTCAAAGAATGGAAAAACACAGGGAAGGAAAATTGCACACTCAAAGAAGAAGTTGTTCTCTTGAAACTCTGAGTGCAGGAAGCAGAAAATAAAGAGAAATATCTGGCAAAAAAAATAAAGGAATATGATTAGAGGTACATATTAAATATTGATCAAAATCAAATGAAACTTGACACTTCCCTAACTGAAATATAAAAGCACGGGAAGGATAAATTGCTAGATGGCAAAAGGAAGAATAATGACATGGATCAGTTAAAGATAAAGGCAAACACAACAAGTAAATCTCCATATAATGAAGGCACAAGCTCCAAGTTTCCATAGAGAAATATTGATGAGAAGACTAATAAGAAAATTCCTCAGAGACAAAATCGAGATGAAGGATAAAAGAAGGATAAAAACATTGTTTCTCTAAGAAGTAATCAAGAAAAGGTTGCACATCCTCCAAAGAAGGATAACTACATAAGAACATTAAGACACGACACCTCATCCAGGTACCCTAGCATGTTTAATGGTTATTATTTTTCATGTGCTAACTTTAGGCATATGGCTAGGGATTGCAATATGTATAACAATATTTACCATCAAATACATTATCAATGGAATCCAAACACTAGAAGCAGGTTTGCAGGACCAAGAGATATGTTTCATAATGAATTTTCTAGCAAAAAATATATCCAATTTTCTTTATCAATCATACCAAACATTGAATGTTACAAATTCCATAACTATGGGCATATAACATGCAATTGCAGGTTCAAGACAAAATCTTCTACCTCTAACATCATGTATAGGAAGGTTTGGAGAAGAAAACATATGCAAGAGGATCAAGCAAATGAGAAAGTCTCAACAGTCATGCTTTCAAGATTTGTAAAGTTAAAAGAGTGTGATGACTCTCCGAGGGAAGATGTTGAAGTTCCAAATAATTGAACCAAAGAGTTGGTTCATACGTTATTTTGAAGAATCCAACATGATAACTCCCTGTCTTATGAATGTTGAAGAGGGGGAGTATATATAGTAGAAATTGTACTTTTGAAGATCTATCTTTTGACAGGTTGACAGTTGGAAGATATGAAGAAGTATTTTGAACAACATTCAACATTATGAGTAGTTTTAGTGGTGTAGTTTTGGTAGGCAAAGTTACAAACAAAATCATAAAAGGTTCAATGTCATGGATTTATATTAATAGGTAGAATCAACTATGGAAATCCATATGAAACATAGTATGTCAGGGGGAGATAGGTTGTTATAGCAATCATTGAGGAAGGAATTTCAAAGTTGACAAGAATCTTGCAAGAAGACAAAGGAAAACTTTTTGTCAGGGGGAGATAGGTTGTTGTAGCAAGCATTGAGGAAGGAATTTCAAAGCTGACAAGAATCTTTCAAGAAGACAAAGGAAAACATTTGTTAGGGGGAGCACAAGCATGTTAAATAAATAAAGAAGAAGGAAACTTTTCAAGGGGAGGCACCCTTTTCCATTGATTTCAAAGGGGGAGAGAAAAACAAGACAAAAGGATCAAAATCATGGAGTCAGTGGGAGTAGTGATCACAGGGGGAGCACATGTGTTGCCATCAATGACAAAGGGGGAGATTGTTGAATGGTGTTGTAATTGATGCCAATGTATTCTAATGAGTGCTATTAATATTTTTTTGAATTGCATTATTTGGAAGCTCCAATGGAAGAATGGATGGAAACCCTATCTCTAGGGTTTGGATTCCTTGGATGATGTACATACCCTGCACTTGTTGGAGGTTTTTAAAGAATCATATCATGATATTTTCCTTGGATATCCTTGCTATTGGATTATCTTCATCATGCTAGTTCTATTGATAGTTGGAGCATCTCATGGTCCCTCATCATTTGAGAGATAAGACACTTTGAAGTTGAAGCCCAAGTTTGTGGCTCAATACCCCAAAGGGTTGCTGATGTGGCGGTTTTTATTTGATCCCAAAGTGTGGATGATGTGGAAATAAAGATATATGATGATGTGGAATTTATATCTGGATAGTTATGATGCATATCATGAGGATTATCATTAAAAAGGTTAAATGTTATATGACAAGGGGTTTTAAATTAAAATAAGGGTTTGGCTCCAAATTTTAATCTATTTGAAAATTCAAATATTCCCTCAAATAGTTTAATCAAATGTGCTTTCCCTCCTAAAAGTTATTGGAGAATACAATAGGACAACAATTAAAACAAATTCTCCTTAACCTTAATAATTGCTTGTGAAGTTTAGTTATCTTCTTATGTTACTTTACTAGATATTTTCCATCAAACAATTATCAAGAGAAAAACAATAAAGAAAATGGACATAAGAAGTAGGTTCGAAGCCAGGGATAAACCAATCCAAGGGGAAAACCCAAAAATAATATCTTCTCTTCTTATAGAATCTGCTTCCAATGAGAAAACCAAGACCCAAACCTCAAGACAATGACCTCCTCCAAGCACCAAGTCAACCCCTCAAGATAACCTTCTTCAAGTGAGTCAATGATTGACCAAGTCGAAAAAGGTAAACCTCCTTCCAATCTTCCATACTTCAGAACTTTTTCCTTCTCTTTCATATCCACAACTTCGACCCTTAGAACAGTTGTATCCCTTGCTTTTAATCACATGTCAATCTTCCAAAAGATGATTCTTTGACCGAATCAAGGTCTTCCAAGTCAACAGAAGTCAAACCCTCTCCAAAATAGCATTGATCACAAATTTTGGCCCTCACTTGGTTCTGCAACTTTGACCTGCAATATTCAACTTCCTACAATAGAACATAAACCCTAGCCTTCACATGTGTGAGCATAAAAGTCAAGTTTTTAGTCTCTTTCCTTTGCTAGGGTTGTTCTCCTTGTTTTATTCCTTCTTCACTCTTCTTGTTTTGCTTATTATTGCTTTAATTTGAATTGAAAACGTGTGTGAGAAATGAGGTCAAGTTCTTCTTATATATAGCCTTCTTACGAGGTCAAATTAGCCCTCTCTTGGCTAACTTATCCATAACTAGAGTTGACTTGTGCTTGAAGGCATATTTGTCTTTCTAGACTAAAAAATAAATTATTTTACATGATACATCTTTCCCACATGGTTCTTATATACGTGACATTAACTCTATTGACTCATGACAATAAATCTTATGACATGAAATACCCTAGAAGCATGAAGACCATGCTTTACCCAGAATACCAATCAAATGAAGCATGAAACCCATGCTTGAAAATAATAATTTTCTTTCGTATTTTTCATATATAAGATATACATATTGACATTAGTACAATGACAATTATGAATACGGAAACTAGTTACAACACTCCCTCTTAACTAGGGAGGTATTCATAATTGTACACCTGGTAAAAGGATATTCTCAAACTGAAGTGTTCTCATGAGAAGAGTCAGATTGGTAAGCCATATTTAAGCATCAACATCATGCCCAACTTTGTCAACATTGTAAGGCCTTAACTTGACAAGCTCTTCTTATATAAGAGTATAATGTTGCGAGGCTTTACATGAGATACCACAATACCTCTTCAAGGCACATACCCCATCCATGTTTTCACTAGGTATGTCCTTTTAGGACTATTCTTATATTTGATTCCCAATCCTCAAAGAATATCGGTACTCTTTAACCGCTCTTGTCTTGGATACCAGTCTAATCCTCAAAGAGTGTCAGTCGAAAAGAATAGTTCCTCTCTTGGATTTTCTATCCTCAAGGAGATCATAGATGCGTATCCAATCCTCCATTCTCCCTACCATGGACTTCACTTAAACGTACGCTTATTATTCATGGCCTAGTGCATGACACACTATAGAAGAGAATACAATCTCCATCATCGCTACCTCTCGACCAGGGAGGATATTCTCATTCCCACTTGATCAATGAATAGATCCTTGCACCTTTTTAATTATTGAAGGAAACTTCTTTACTCCCTCTTAAGCATATAAGACATCCTTTCACTTCCTTTCAATTGGGAAGTCATAACCACAAGCTCTCTAGCTTGTCTTAATAAGTGTATCAGCTACCAGTTCTTCACGGGGATAGTAGCTGCATGGCTCCTCCTTTCTTTTGTATCTCAACATATTAAGCTTATTTCTTCCTAGATGTTATGGAGCCATCTTCTTCCTTAAATCTTTTGATAGGTTTTAGGCCAACAACCTTTAGTATCACTTTCCTTTAGTTATTGCAATCAGTAAAGTCATTATATTGAGCCTTATCATATCTCCCTATAAACATGAAAGTGATCTTCATGAACATTATGTTATCCTCTTATGCTACTATCATTCAATACAAAGGTGATGATGATGTAAATACCTTGACTAAGTAATAATTTAACCATTCACTCAATCCATATGTTCTTTGGATCGAATTCAAAACCAATAGCTAAATTTTCCTCAACTGTCATTATGCATTTTTGTAGCATCCTTCCAAGTAGAAAAACAATATGTCCATTAGATAACCAAAATCAAAATATTAAAATTAGACTTACCTTATCATGATGGCCCCTTTCATTAAAGTATTTGTATACTTGAATTCTTTGAAGAAACATCCTTTCACATGATCCATCTCCATATTGTACACTATTCTTTCTTCATGCATTCATTTTAATCAGGGTGCCCATGGATCAAAATTATTACCAAGCTACAATATTTTCCTTGGAGTTGTCATTATTAACTCCCTCTCTTTCTTTCGGAGGCCATACTTGATGTTGATCAATATCATCATGCTACCTTGTGAGTGAGTCTTGATCACTAGCCATGTTAAATTTCTTCTTTCAAGAATCATGTAACCATATGAAAGGCTTACTAAGAACATTTTTATGACCAACTCTTTTTGCAAGATTCTTGTAGATATGAATCCCACCCTAGAAAAGAGTTACTTAAAATATGCATACATTTGTTTCCATACAACCATCTAGCCATCCTTACTTGAATGAGCTTGCCTCTAATACTTATTGAAGATAGGTTTCTCCTTCAAGAGTAAAAAGGCTTTTATTATTCCTTTCATACTACTACTTAACCATATTCATTATTTCATCCCCCAAGAGTATTATTTCCATACTAGATGAAATATATACCAGTCACGTCACAATGCTCCTTCCAAGAATATTCCAAAGAGATGATTCTTATAGGATCTTGATGATCCCTCTTTGCAAAATGACTACCTCTAACACGATGTTAGAAAATTCTTGGATGAATAATATGCAATATAGTCCCAATCTTCTCATTCTTGAAA
The DNA here is from genome assembly GCA_000404065.3 of Pinus taeda. NCBI lineage: Eukaryota > Viridiplantae > Streptophyta > Pinopsida > Pinales > Pinaceae > Pinus > Pinus taeda. Next base: position 22,807 of record APFE031311947.1, on the reverse strand, counting down.
AAATAGATGATTCCTACCGAATCAACTTAATAAAGTAGAATCTAATTCTTCTACTATGACATTCTTCTTTTTATGATGCCATGCTTTACAAAAATAAAATATCTTCTAGAGAATGCAATAATGCATGCTACTATACTTTCTACTTAATAAAATAAAGAAAAATTTCATAAAGAGCCTGATATAGATGGTGTTTCCTTCAATAATAAAGATTCTTGGGATCTTCTCCTTTTAGCTTCTTCTTAGGTTCCCCCTTTCCTTCAGCTATGTGAGCTTCACTTCTTTCCTTTCTTTTGTCATCCTTCTTATTTGGACAATCCCTATTAAAGTGTCCATACTCATTACATCCAAAGTACTGAATCTTGGACATATCTTGCTCTCTTGTGGACTTTCCAAACTTCCCTTTCTTCTTCTTCTTGGACTTTGCAATAGAGGATTGAGATATTTCATTTGATTTGGTGTCATCCTTTGTCTTTATTCTGGATTCTTTCAAGATACATTGAGCCCATAACTCATCAAAAGGTGTAGTGTCCTTCTTTGAGTATATAGTAGTTACAAAACTGCTCCAATCATGTACCAAAGCATTTAATACACAAATAATAATTTCAGAATCGGAAACAGTTTCCCCAATCCCTTGTAATTGATCTCTTTTTTTTGAGATATTCATAAGATAAGTGACCATGTATTCATCCTTTGAATTCCTTATTCTATATAGTTAATTCCTCAAGTATATATTTTGGATTGATGTACTTATAGAGTACAACTTTACCAACTTGTCATACATAGCCTTGGATGTCTTCAAATCTATAACAAAGGGAACAATATGATATTTAATGGATTCAACAATGATCCTTTGTTCCCTCACTTATCACTCATTGTGTTTTTTTTAATTTGCAAATCTTCTCTTTGTTTGGTACAACTACTTCACCAAGGACATACTCTATGACTTCATTTAATGTGAGTTCCAAGTCAATCCTATTCTTTCATGCTAGGAAGTTTGTTGATGCAACGAGATTCTTGCTTTCCTTGCAAAATCTAGTCATGTGATTTGTAGATTGAGACATAAAAGACAATATACTACTTACTTGTCAACCAAGAGTCCTCCTTCTTGATAATGTATCCAACTATCTTGATGCTTTTAGTACCTTCAAAAATACTTTAGAGATGCCTAGAATGATGACTTCTAGAATGCCTTAAATAATAGTTTCAAAGATTTGATGATGATCCCACGATTCTTTAATCTTCCTATTCTTCAAGATGATATACTAGAGCACCTTCAACAAGATCTTATCCTTCCTTAAATGGGGGCTTAATCCTTCTTGAGATGATGAAATCCCTGATGTAGTAACCTTCCTTCAAGGTCAATAGGTCTTCTTCCTTGCGTCCTTTTGCAAATATTTTCTCTTTCCAAGAAATCCATTCTTATCTCAACAAGATTATCTTCAATTTTCCTTCTATTTCTTCACCTTAGCTCTAATTCCATGTTGGAGAATACAGTAGGGAAGCTATTAAAATAAATTCTCCTTGATCTTAATAATTTCTTGTGAACTTTAGTTATCTTCTTATGTTTCTTTATTAGATATTTCTCATCAAACAATTATCAAGAGAAAAACAATAAATACAATGGACACAAGAAGTAGGCTCTGAGCCTGAGAAAAACCCCTCCAAGGTGAAAACCCATAAATAATCTCTTCTCTTATTATAGAATCTACTTCAAATGAGAAAACCAAGACCCAACCCTCAAGAGAATGACCTCCTCCAAGCACCATGTCATCCCCTCAAGTAACCTTCTTCAAGTGAGTCAAAGATTGACCAAGTCAACAAAGGTCAACCTCCTTCCAATCTTCTCTACTTTAGAACTTCGACCTTCTCCTGTAGATCTGCAACTTCTACCCTTAGAAAAAATGAAACCCTAGCCTTTAATCACGTGTCAATATTCCAAACGATGTTTCTTTGAGTGAATCAAGGTCTTCCAAGTTGACTAAAGTTAAACCCTCTTCAAACTAGCTTTGATCATAGATCTTGGCCTTGACTTGGTTTTGCAACTTCGACCTACAATATTCAACTTCCTGTAATAGAAAGAAACCCTAGTATTCACACGAGTGAGAAAAAAAGTCAAGTTTTAGTCTCTTTCCTTCGTTAAGGTTATTATCCTTGATTTCTTCCTTCCTCACTCTTCCTGTCTTGCTTCTTCTTGCTTGAATGTGAATTGCAGAAGTATGTGACAAATGAGGTTGAGTTCTTCTTATACATAACCTTCTTATGAGGTTAAATTAGCCCTCTCTAGGCCGTCTTGTGCTTAGAGGCATTAAAAAATAAATTCTTTTACATGATACATCTTTCCCAAATGGGTCTTATATACATGACATTGACTCTCTTGGCTCATGACAATAACTCTTATGCAATGAAAAACCCTAGAAGAGTGAAGAACATGATTTACCTAGAAGACCAATCAAACAAAGCATGAAACTCATTCTTGAAAATAATAATTTTCTTTCTTCTTTTGATATGTATATATATATATATATATATATATATATATATATATATATATATATATATATATATATATATATTATATATATATTATATATATATAGATATGTATATTGACATGAGTGCAATGACAATTATGAAGATCGAAACTAGTTACATTTTCCAACAAAAGTATCTAGTCGACTCCTATTATTAAACCCTACAAAAACTATATAAGGACTTACCTCATATCCTAGATATGACTTGAACAAATATCCTTTGAAGCTCTAAAATTTATACTCTCTACCTTGTGGAGGAAAGGTATATTAGACGAGAGGTACTTATGAAGAATTTGGATATGTTTGGGTTCGTTTCTTTTCGTTACAAAAGGACAGGTTTTCTCTTGGAAGGTATTGACCCTCTAGGGCATCAAAGTATGAAGCAAACCAAGTTTATTTCTATGATTTGAATATGCTCTAAGACCAACATAAAAGTCAACTTTATTATATTAACCGATGCAGACCTAAACACAGATTTTGTGAGGAAAATATCCCAGTATAGGAGGCTTTCAGTCTTGTTAAAGGAATTATTTAGAGCATAAGGTTTATCATTATGTGTGGAGACTCTTGAGACCAATGAGGGCATTTTGTAAGGTGTTTGTCCATCTAAAGAATATTGAAGGCAGTTGTGGCTCTTGAAACAAATTGCTAAGACCTTAAGATGAAAACACGGGCCTAAAAACCTTACATTTGTGACTTGTGGTTGAAGAGTATTTAAGTTCTTGTGGATCTTTAAACAAGCAAGCAACCACTGTGTGGACTTTAATTCACTATCGTTGCAGGCCTAATGTAAATTTTATCTAGAATTAATGACATATGCTTGTGGATTATTGAATGTTGAAGCATCATACCAAGCTTTGTTAAAGAGTATGTAAAAAAGGGAAAAATATGAATTGAAAGCATGTTATATAAAGCACAATTTCCGTTTGCCCTAACCATACCAGAACTATGAAATATGTGAAGTTTTTTATGCATCTTGTTTCATTGGCAATGGTCTAAAATTAACGTACTCTGACTTTATTACCCAAACAAATACTTTTCAAGAGTAAAAAAAATATCTAATATTGAGCATATATGTAAATATATCTACGGCCTAATTGGGTTGACCTAATTGTAACTAAAGTCCTTACCTTACATATATGAAGCGTAAATAATGCTTTTTCATATATGCATTTTTATTGAGAATATAAATTGGAAGCATGTTTCTCAGAGGAGTTCGGATTTTCCACAGTGTTCATTTTTATATGGTCGACGTTTCGAGTCTAAACCCAGACTCATCATCAGGACTATTGTACAGAGGAAAGAAGGAAAAGGGTTTTGTATAAATATGAAAGAGGTTAGATGTACAGATAGAATGGCCGACACACTGATTGTTAATTATAATTTTAATAATTTTATATTATTATTTAAACTTTAACTTTCATTGCTTTATATTATCTAATAATTAATTTTTTATTATTAATCAATATATATTTATTATTAATATTATTGTTTTTTTATTATATTAATTATATTTTAAATATTGTTATTAATCAATATTTATGTTCCCAATCCTTATTTTTATATTATATTATTTTATTATATTATTTTAATTATTCTATTCAATATGTTGTTTTTATGTATTATTATTAATTATTATTATATAGTTAATTAATCTTTATTTATATTATTATATATAATTTTTTATTTATTTATTAATTATTTTTATATTTAATATTTATATTTATTCTTATGGTTAGTTAATTAATTTATGTTAATATTATTATTTATCTTATTCTAATTATTATTATTAATATTGTTTCATATTCATTATTATTCTTAGTTATTTATTATTAATTCCTATTGATTATTTATATTATCATTTTTTTTTTTTTTCCCTTTCTGAGTAAGGACTAAATCTATTAAGAAAGAAAAAAATATAGTACAATCAGGCCTGGTAGCAGGCAGAGCAGAGAAGCAGGGGAACCGGAGGTGAAGAAAACTCAACCTCGTTCCAAAGATACAGACAAGGAAATGACCAAAGAGAGCATAGGACTACATCTGAAAAGACTGAGCCGAGAAGCTACCCCGAAGGGTTATTATCTACAACACGACATTTTTTGCCTTTTTTCTTACTAACTTTTGTCCACCCTGTGGAGCTTGGCTGACTTGTAACTAGTTGTAGATGATTCTGATCTGAAGGCTGAGCCTCCTTCTCAGAGTCTGAGGACGAAGAGAAATGAGCGCGCTTCTGGGAAATCTGAGGGTTAGAGGGAGCCTCCGGAACAGCTGAGGGAGGGTCCCTTGGAATTTCCTCGTTCTGCATATTAGCTTCAACTTCCTCATCAACTTGCACATCTGCCTCAAATTCCTCCTCCTCTGAGCTCGAGAAGTCTAAGTCGCCCAGCGGACGAGGAGGCTCAAAAGGATTCCATCTTTTGGATTTGGGCTTATGGTTCAGATTCTTCTTTTTATCTTTTAACTGCGAACATGTACTCTGAAGGTGCCCTGTTTGATGACAATGGCGACAGCGGAAGGCTGTGTTCTCGTAATCTAGTGACTGAGTCCAGTGGAGATCTCCAAACTTGAGGTTAATCTGATCCGGCAGTCCTTTGCTGATGTCTATTTCTGCACATATTCTGCCGTAAGTTAAGAGATCATTTTCCCTTCTTGAGGTATCTGTAGCCAGGTATCGTCCTAAAGTATTCCCAATGGCTAAGAAGACAGAGAAATCCCAAAAATGAGCTGGAAGATTTGGGAGCCTAACGCAAATGGGAATCTTGGAGATCACTGTTGTAGAAGGGTCGAAATCAGGAAACCAGGGGGTAAGAAAAAGCCCAGCCGTACCCCAAAACCAAGGGCCTTTCATTAAAGCTTTCTGGTAGTCTTCGTTTGAGTCAAAAACCACCAGGAAGAAGCCTTTTGAACATAGGAAAATTTTACATTTTTTAGTCCAGAAGGAATGGACCCATTGATAAAGATCTGCTGTAGGAGGCCATAGCCCGTTAAATCTGCATATGAGTCCTGATTCTGCAAAAGTCTGATAGCGGTTCTCAACCCCAGGATTAGAGAAGCTAATGGAGGGTATCTCCTCTGATTTGTCAACTAGAAACGGCTTTGGAACGCCATTTGGCTGGGCTTTCTTGGAAGAAGCCTGAGGTTGGGCAGTGTTTTTGCGTGCTGCATCTTTGTAAGAGAAAAATGGAGCTGAGGAGGTTTTCCCAAAGGAACCACCTCTTAAATGAAAAGAAACCCCAATAGAGGCATCCTTTTGAATGCTGTAGAAGGAAAGAGATAGGGGCTGCATTAGTTGCTTACCCTGATATAGTAGTCTGAGGCAAGAGGAGGGAATCCCCAGCCCACATTCAAGTTTTTGCAGAAGATCCTGCACAAGATCTGCTGCATGCACCCATAACATTGTCGTTTTGCCTAAAAAATTGACTTGGATCTGAAATGCAGAGGATTCTTCAGGCAGATCTGGCGGGTGCGAGAGAGAGAGCTGCCTCAGAGATGAGCTCGTTTGACCCTGCCGCCTGAAGATAGTTTGCCCATAGATCTGGGTTTTTCTTTTAGGCTGCAAGATCTGTTGGGCTTCTGATCTAATGATTTGATTGCATATCTGCGAAACTGACAGCCAACCATCCCTGTTCAGGTCGCCCTGTTCAAAACTGAACCTTGACCCTGCAAACACGGCTTGGGATAAATTAGATGAAAAATAAGCAAGAGGGTAGAACGCTATTGACCTTGCCACCTTATCTGTATCTTGACATCGGATCTTTGGGTTTCCATGAATGCGGATCTGTAAAAACCGCAGATCCGTGACCCCATTCAGCAGATTTGTGACCTCTAGTCACTCTGCTTGGATAACGCTTATAACTTTCAACACAAAATGGTCCTCTACTCTTGCATATTCAATGATTCGAGAGCCGGGATGGAGTGTGAGGCCTCCAATATCTTCTGTGTTAAAGCTGATTGCGTCTGCCATCTGCTCGACTCCGAGCTTCGCTGGCGAGGAGACCATTAAACGGTTGAAATCTTCGAGTCCCGTAGTAGGCAGTGAACCTTTAAGAAAGGCCCAGGACTTGGGTTCTGTGAGAAGAGCTGGGAGCCATGATTCAGACCAGGAGAATGGCTCGTTTGTGGCGGAGAGCTCGATCTGCGCGGCGACGGGTAGCAGAGGTTCAGAAGCGGCAGAAACCCTCGACGCCATCACAATTTTTTCCCTTCCTTCCCTTCCAACAAACTCGTCTACATCTATTCTAATTTTAATGAAAGGAAATAAATGAAATAAACCTATTCTATTGAAAAAAAATAAATGACACAAAGTAAACCCTAATCTAATTATAAGAATTTAAATGACAAAATGTAATTCTACTTTGTTTTTTAGAAACTAAATCTATGTTATTGCAAGAAAGGAAATGGCTAAAATAAACCTATGCTATTAGAAATAAAAAAAATAAAGCACTTCAATAATGTTGGAGGAAAATCAATCCTACTCTAAGGTGCATGAAAAATCAATTATGTATTTGAAAGATGACATAAGAACAATAATTCTTAATTGCAAGAAGAGAACTATTGCTATTAGTAAAAGTTCTTAAGGGTCTCTGGACGTTTAAGATCCATCTCCAAGGTCTAATGGATGTTGTAAAATTCTAAGGAATGATATAAAATATTCTAGTGTAATTTTGGAAGTGTTCTAAGATAATCTGCATGTTGCTACAAGATGTCCCTGTTTTGCTACAGGAAACTTTAGAGAGAAACTTTATGATGTTTATATGTAGTTTGAAGAGCTGAAAAGGTGGTTGAATATTGTAGAAGGGAAAAAGACCCTTACCATGCTTAGACACACTCAATTATTCAACCCATACAGGGAAAAGACAAAATTGGGGGTTTTCTATAGCTCAGTTAGGTAGAGTTTAGCCCATTGGTCGTGTGCAAAGATGTAAAACAGTGGGTGAAAAGGTGATGATATGAGTGACCAAAATGCATGAAAAGAATGCTAATTTTATCCATGAAGCAATATCTTTTAGAAATAACAGTGCATAGCTAACTGATAAAAGAAAAACAACTATTGAATCAATACTTAAAGGAAGAAAATAGTAATGGAAAGGATGAGTTTAAATTGAAATTAATACTACTAATGCATGAAGGAAACTATTTTTTTGTTCTGATCAAAACAAGGTACATACCCAAATTTCAATAAGGAGATCACTTATAAACCTTGCAAAGACAATACCTGTCTCATAAAAACGATTTGTAGAAAATAAAAAATACACTAAATGAGTGCAAAGGAAATGTACATGAAGAGCGCTTGAGCACATAGGTTGGCCCTTGACCTATGGAGACTTAGGCCCCTTAGAAGAAAATTATACCAACAAAAAAGAAATGATTTTCATTAATCTTCAAAAGTGTTCATACATAAAAACATGACAACTAAAATAATAGGCAAAAACCTTTTTCTAATGTTGAATATCTTCCTCTAGAGTTTTGAATTCCTATTAGGCTGCTAAGGCCCTTTATTTATACAAAAATTTATTGAAGGGGAAGCCTCCTTGAAGCTAGGATTTATTCCCTCCAAAATCCATGAAAATGTGGATCTAGTTCCCCAGCGCTCTCAAAACCATAGCGAAGTAGTAAATTTCCACGAGTTATCCGAGTTGTGATTAGTCTGTAGTAGGGAATAAACCCCAAAATATTATCTTGATGGACTCGTGTGTGCTATGCACAATATATCCTTAATATATTTCACATTTAATGCATTAGGCACACAACATATAACAAATATCTCTTAATCTTCCTAATAACACATTATAGCTTGAAAAATACATTATCAAATGCAAAAGGAAGGGTTAACTATGCCAAAGCATGGTCAGATGGGCCTTAAATTATACCTATTTGCAAGGCCCATCAAATAAAAGAAATCTTTTTACTTATTATTATTTTGTGAAATACAATAAAGGCTATCATGTGAGAGATTAAAATCCTAATATTGAGAGAAACAACTGGAATCATTTATGGTCCAAGAAGGGATAAGAAATAAAGAGAGTAAAAGAAAAAAAAATCCTCCATTGTAGCCATAGAGGGCGCTATTAGTTGAGAAAACCACCAAAATAATAAATGAATGTAGATAAATTTCAACGGTGGAAGCTATATGAAAAAATAGCTACAAGAGATTAAGGTTGTTTGAACAAAAGAAAGGTGCTAGTGGGAGAGAAATATTGGACCTGAACCCAAAATTAGCAAGAAAATGCTTGGGCTAAGGAAGTGTAAGTTGTAAAAGATTATTGAGTTGTTTTATTGGCAAGAAGGATCCTAGAGCTTGGGAGGAAATATTGTAATTGTAGTTCAATGTTAAGAGGAGTGTTGAAATCTCTAATCTATTCCAGGATTTTTAACTAAGTATATGAGTAATTCATAAATTTGTATTAAATAAGTTTGATTTGAAGTTCAAAGATGTGAATGCATAAGGTAATACTTTGTTACGAATATATGTTATATTGTGTATATTAAAGAATTATAATGTTTCATACTAGCAATGACTTTTGTGAAAAGGAATATTTATGTGTTTTATTCAATGTAGAAAAAGTGGAAGTTGAGAACAATAGACCTAAGATAGGCATATCAGAAATTAAGGCCTAAATCTTCCTCTTAATATAGAAAATTTGGGTCAGGGAACCCTAACCAGGATCCCAACACCGATTTCTACTATACATAGAGAGTATGTCAGTGGATGACATTGTTAACACTCAGGTTGTTCCCTACTTCCTAAAGGGAATACGGCCGAGGTAACCACTGACCAATATTTTAGCTACAGGTCCTAGCCTACCTGCAACCAAAGAGGGCTCTCTCTTTAAAATTTAGCTTTGTTGATGAGTGTTTTTAGGCTAGTTATGGTGTGCTGTTTTGTTTTGAATTTGGTGGGTTGGTGAATCCAGACAGAACTGAAATATAGATCATGGAACAGTTTGGTCGATTGGGCAATGGAGTTGAGGTAGTGTGTTGCTGAAGTAGGTTTATGAAGGCAGAGTGTTGCTGCAGAGCCAGATAGGCATATGTGAAGCAATTTACTAGATTTTTTGATGAAATTATGGAATTAGTGAGTGAAAGGCAGTTAAGGATCTTTCACTATGCTAACAAAGAAAAAATGAAAGTATTGCTTAAGAGCAGTTAAGAATTCTTTAAACAATATTCACCATGACATGAATTAGTTTAGACATGAGCAATCAAGAATTCATATCCATGGCTAATCCAGAAGAAAACATATTTAGAAATAGAGATTGAGCATAGGGTGTTCAAAACAAATCCTAGGCTATTCTTTTTCTCTATTTACTATGATCATGAAAGCATAAGAATTATGGAATACATAGAAAACACATACACAGTTTGATTGGTCGATTTAGTGTGATCTAAATTGCTATTTATATTGTCAACCTAGGGTTCATAAACTGACGAAGTGAGGTGTACTATATGTACTTAGATAACCATTTCCTTAGACTTTTGTCGTTTTAAGTGTTTTAGTTTGTTTTTGGATTTTATTCTTTTCTTAATGTGTGGTGATGAAAGTGAAGTGTGAAGTGTGTGGAGTGTAAATGGTGATGATTTCTAAACTTGAAAAATGCTCAAAAGAAAGCTTTACAGCAACTGAAATGAAATCAATTCTTAAGAGAAAACAAAATGCATCAAAAAGCGAACTAATGGCAATGGCCCAGTATCCTTGCTGCTGAAAATGAAAAGAAAGCAAAGACCTGGAAAGCAACTCAAACTTAAAGCAAAGCAGCTAATTCACATTACTTTAACTTTTCAGATCCTTTGCCCTTTGGCTCAATCTACCTGATGGGAAGTAATCATAACCAAGTTAAGTAGCATGATATTTAACTGTTAAAGAAAGTAAATTGCATAAAAGAAACTAATCACACTACTTGAATTCTTCAAATCCTTTACCCCTCAGCTCAATCTACCTTGGGGAAGTAATCATGAACATACCAAGCAATATGATAACTAAATGTAAATTGCAGAAAAAGAAATTAATCACACTACTTAAACTCTCTTAGTCCTTTACCATTCAGCTCAATCTACTTTATGGAAATCAACTATGAGTAAGTAATATGACAACGAAATCACACTACAGTTAGTAATCTTTTGATGTCCTACTAATATAGTCATTTGACCACAGAAAGAAATCATAAATTGTTAAGCAGTATGATATCTAACTAGCAAAAAAAGAAATAAACAAATAACAACTTGAAAAGGACAATGCTGAATGTAAACTGCAGAAAAATAAAGGTTAGCAGGAAGGACAAGATGATCTCATATGCCAAAAGTTATTAAAAAAATTAAAGATTGCACGGGCTGCCTAAGAGAACCTGCAAAAAGCACTGATCAGTTTACAACTCTAAGAAAACAAGATTAAAGATATGAACAACAGAAACATAAAACATATTATGTACAACTAATGATAAAACAAAAGCATAATGAAACTAAACAAATACTTTACAGGGCTTCAGCGTGCAGGGGCCCTCTGCCACTTCAGCCAATCAAATAATCACACGATCTGGAAAGTCTTCTCAGTATTTAATCAACACTATAAACAGTGGGGTGATAAATAACCAGCAGCATGCGGAATACAGTAAGCAGTATTCAGAATTTCTATGCCATCCAAAAGTCTCTTTACAGCGTTTCACAATGTGTTATTGTATAATGTAAAAATACTACAGTTAACTAATCAGACTACTATGCTATTAACTGCGTGCCATAGACACGTAGATCTCTTCAGCCGAGATCTAGTGTAACTGTCGTTATGCTTCTTAAATCTTCAGAGTGGTTGGCTGTTAGATTCACTGTTCAAGAATGATCTCTAGGTGCGCTGGAGCCTCCGTGAGCTGGGAACTAGGCCACGTATCATTCACGTGCCCAAAACAGTGACGTGCCACCGCTGAACTCCTTGGTTGGCAACGTCTTTGACTTTGGTTGACAGCGGCCTCTAATGGATGATTTGGCCGGTTCGAAGGGACACGATCCATGAACATGCCATCTGGAGCTTGCTCATGTAGCCCGTTCCTTCATAGGACACCTGGAGCACAACTTTTAACAAAATAGTTGTGGAATCCTGTGCTAGCTGCAGAAATTGACAAGTTTCCGTAGCTGCATGAACAAAAAACTAAACCAAACAACAGACATTAGTATAGTTAGAAAACCATATAAACAGTCATTTTTAGACTATAATGCAATGATTTAACCACTGGATGAGTGAAGTGAGTGGAGAATGAGGGTTAAGAGGGTGTGTAGGAAGGTGCAAGGTTGAGGCTCAACATACCCCCACTGTGGAAGGTTTTGCATGTCCTCATGCAACCAAAATTGAGTGATTCCCTTTTAATCTAATGCTCGAGGCTTCTGCAAGGACATCTGTCTCTTTTTTTTTCCTTGATGCATCATCATCTCATCCTTGGTTTCTAACCAGACATTTAAACTTGAGGTTAATTAGAGCCCTACTTAGCTTTTTGCATCTCTTTTTCAGTCTTCTATTCTTCTTCTACCACAGTCCTAAATGGAGCATGGTATTATCATGGACCATTTTGTCTACTTTACCCTGCTCTTTAAGTGTTTCGTTTTCTTGTATTATGTGTCTATTTAGGACTTCCATCTCAAACACTTCTTGTTTCAGAGACTGAACCTGTGCATCGAGTGGCAGAGAAGTGCTAGGTCCTGTAGCTGATTGTTCTAGGGATTCTAGGTAATTGTATACCTCTTGCTGATTAGGATCCACCTCAGGTGATTTTCTCTGTTTGAACTCAACATCTTGTGGAGGAGGACTGCCTACTCCTTCTTGCCGAAAAGGAATTTCCTCTCGTGGAGGGCTTGTGTCAAGGCTTGGCTATTCTGGAGATTTCTCAAGTATTTCTTCACTTAATTCAATAAAGTGGGACTGATCTCCCTTGGTTTTCTTCCATTTTCCTTTTAACCGAGAGCTCCTTCTCAAGGATGAACTCACACTTGTCTTTTCTGCACTATGTTTCCCTTTTTGCTGTTTCTTGGCCAAGGCAACAGCTTTAAGATCTACTAGCCTTTCTGACAGAGGCTGGTAGTCCTCCTCTAAGGATTTTTTAGGTGATGGAGAGATTTCTTGAGTGGTTATTTTGCCCTTCTCTTTCTTTTGTTTCTTATTCTTGGGCTGGTCTTCCTCCTCTTTTTGGGCAGTCTCTTCAATTTCTTCAGGAGGGGAGTCTTGGGTTGTAACATTTTTATCCCTCCTCCTACTTTTCCTTGGGATTTTTGATGGACTACTTCCAGAGGCCTCAGCTAGCTCTTGGAAGTAGTTTCTTGTTAGAAATTGTTCCCAAGTATCCTTAGATTTCTTTAACTGCTCCTCAATCAGAATTCTTATGAGCC